>OZ034966.1:58342918-58551056 GCA_964030785.1 Siderastrea siderea | reverse complement strand
CTAATGTTCGTAGGCCGGGGTTCTTTTTGATGTTGTCGTATTGAAGTTGAATACCTTCCTTCTGGTAGTAATCATGAATGTACTTCATTTTTTCTTCTTCGGACATGTCCTCCTTAGGCCACCCACTAGCTTCTTGTTTGATGCGTAGCCAGGTGTTGACATAATCGGCGAAGAGGCCCTCACAGGTTTCTTCAAAATGCCAGACTTCGTAGATGTATTGGACTTGGTACCCCAATTCGACGGCTTTGACTAATTCGGGACTGCACCAGGTACTGGTGAGGGCGCGTTGTTCGTCGGTGTGAGGGCACTGGTAGGATCTGTCTAGAAGGGGTTTGGCCATTTCTTCTTCCACACAACGGGCACAGAGTGGAAAGAGCAGTTTGTCGTCATGACGGTAAGGCAGCACGGGATGGTACAATTCACGGGGAGGCAGGATTTTGCATTGAATGAGGCCAAAGTATTGTTGAATGTCGGTGTGGCCCGGTTGAGAAATAAAGGTGGGATGTCCTTTTGGGTAGACACACTTCTTGTTCACCCACGGGTGCAAGGAGGTGACATCGATGTAGTGGATCTTTTGGCCGTGGGTGATATGATGGTAGAGTTTGATGGCATTGGTACGACCTCCACAGAAAGCGTCCCGAGGATTAAGAGGTTGGATAAAGTCGAGTTCCCGGACGAAGGAGTCGATCTCTGGTTGGGTTTTTAGGAGGTGCTCCCATTCACATCCCCACATTTGAATGACGTTGTACCCTTGTTTGGTAAGGTTTTTGACTTTGTCTTGGGTGGCGTCATAGAGGTCATGCATAGTTCGATCATAGTTGCGGGGATGTTTTTCGTGGCGATTGGGATAACAGGTAGGGCATCCGTGGGTGAAACACCCTTGAAATTCGTAGACGGTGTGGGTGTCGGGGCAATAACCATCCACATGGAAGTTGGTCCCGGGGATCTTATACTCGCCGCCATTTCGGACATGTTGTACGTACTGGCGATGACTTGGATGGGGATGGTCTGGATAAGCACTGGCCAAGAGATCGTGGTCCTCGGTGGGGGTAAGATCTTGGAGGGCGCGTTGACGTAGTTGGTGATCGCACCAGGTTAACCAGTGAAGGCCTGAGTGGGATTGATTAATGGTATTCTTCTTCCAACCACGGGTGGGTTCACTGGCAATACTGTTAGGGATCATCCGGTTCATACGTAAATCTCGATTACAAGCCGAGGCAATGGTGACGTGATCGAAGGGATTGAAGCCTGTTAAGTCTTCAAACATGCGTTTGAAAGTCAGACATCCTTGTTTGAGGAGACGTACATCTGAGCTGCAATAGTCCAACAACTCTTGTTGAAAATTAAACACCACGCCCTGGTCGCGTTGTTCTTGATGCCAGGTTTCGAAGGCTTGTCTGCCTTCGAGTGACATGGTCTCAGGCATGTAGTAATCGCGTGAGGGGAGGATGCCCACGTAGTTTTGGTGGTCTGGATGGTTGAACTTGTGGGGGAAATACCCTTTGCAGAGTTCTGTCAAACCAAAGGTTTTGGGAAACGCGGAGAGGGGCATCTGGAAGAAACTCATGGAATCAATGAACCGGATGCGATCGTGCTTGATCTCTAAGAGTTTACATCCGTTGCGGAGTTGTTCAACGATCCGGTTGTCCCCATAGTATTCTTGGATGATAAAGTACCCATCGTACCCTTGAAAATTATGAGCGATGACATTGACTTGACGGGTATCGTGGAGGGCCAAGGTATCCAACCATTGCAGAAAGTCGCGGGTACAGGAGGGACCTTGGAAAGCCTTGGGTTCATCGTTGTCTTCGGTTTCGGCCACGACGAGATTCGCAATGTGTTTTTCGTGGGGTTGCATGGCTTCAATATCAAAGAAGATGTGTAAGGGAGGTAGGGCGTCTTCCTCTTCCTCGGAGGCATGGGGTTCCGCGGCGGCGGCACCTCGTTTGGCGCGAGGACCTTTTTGACGGGTCCTCTTTCTCTTCTTTTCGTCTTGAGGTTTGGGGGCTCTTTGTATGAAACAACGGTGATGGTCCGCGTGGACGTACTGGTGACAAGAAGGGCAATCCACGTGCTTACAGCGGTGACGTTGAATGCGGGACAAGCCCACATTTTGTTGATAACAGTCAGGGCATCGGTGTCGTTGAGAGCACACGGAGGACTGGGGGTCCGTGGCGGGTTTGCCAGCATGGGTCTTGCTGGCATGGGCTTCCAAACACGCGGGTCCGAAAAAGTCCCGATGACACGACTGGCAACGTTGAGTGGCTTTGAGGTGTCGGGGGTTGGCATAAATAAAATCGACACAATCTTTCTGTCGACAGGCTCCGCACAACTTGTTTTTGGTGCATCGATGCAGTCCCTCGGTGTTGTAGGGTTTCCAACAATCCGCACACACATAACTGGACCCGAAAAACCCCGGCAATTTGGTGATAACGTCGTAATGGTCTTTGTTGTGCAACAGGATCAGTTGTTTGTCAGAAAGGGGTTCAAAGGTCGTGATGTGGAACGATCGCTGCGCATCCACCAGGATGATTTGGTAACCTGTGAGGGACGGGGCTTGACTAAAAGCCTTCAAGGCGTCATAGCCACAAGGACCGAAGGGCACCTTGGCTTCGTGATGAAGTAAGAGAGCCATTTCTTTTTGAATTTTCCCTCCATGTCGAATGGATGACCATTTCGGGTGCTGGTCCACTCTGGCCTTGGCCGTGACGAGGGCTCTGGCACAACAGAGGTCATCGTTGTGATTGTGAATTCGAATGACTGATTTCGATGTCTTTGTTAAGAGTTGCATGGTGGGGTGCCCTGGTTTTCCGCGACGGGGTCTGCCGGTGCCTTGAGGAGCATGATGGACTTGAGTGATGGATACTTGAAAGGAGTCATCCATTTCAAATTGTTCGTTGCTGTTGAGGGCTTGGGCTAAACGTTGGAACAGAGCTTCCACACGCTCTGTGTCTCGACGCCATTCACCCGCACGTAAACCCCAACCCTGAAAATTATTGTGGAGCCTGTCCGAGGCGATGGTAAAGTACAGACGATCTTGATCGTGGAGGTCAGGTGTGGTGGTTAACACTTGATCGACGGCTCGACGTAATCCGTCTTGGAGAGCTTGGGTAATGTTTTGACCTGGAATCAAGTTCCCCCTTTGGCGTAACTGGGTCTTGAAATGACGTTCTTGTACCCCCATGCGATCACTCTTCCGATCCACAAAACGTTCGAGTTCAAAGTCGAAGGCACCCTCTTCATTGGTATCCAATCCTCCGCCACTTTGTTCAAGGAGTTGGGTTTGAAAGGCACGTTGGCGTTCGAAGCGATCCAACGCCTCTTCACAAATGTCATCCTCGTCACTGCAAGTCATCTCTTCGGGGCAAATCAAACGTCCCACACAGGAATTCGTGTCGTCTTCTGAATCAGAGATGTCCAGGCCTAACAATTGGAGGGACTCGTGGTGGCTAAGGCCACTGGGCCCCGCTTCGGCTTCTTCTTCTGGCTGAGAGGCCATGATCAGATGAACTGGCTGGAGGTTGGGGCTCTGTTTTTATAGAGAACAAAAAAGTCACGTGGGAGGGGAAGGAACCAATGAGGGGTGACCCCTGGGAGGGGAGGGACGGGGTGGGGGGACCCCCCTCCCCCCTCTCTAGTTGGGGTCCCTGGTGCATCACGGGAACGAATGAGAGACTATAAAACAGATCGACCCTCGAGGTGAGTCATCTCAAGATGGTCTCTTGTCCTGAGAAGCTTTTAGAAGAGTTCGAGAAGTTCCAAGTCCAAGAAATTTTAAATGAGGTTAAGAAGTGGACAGTCGACGATGACGACATCAGGGCGTATGGGGAGGAACTGCTTGAGGAGAGAAGGAAAAGGAGGCAGGTCGCCAAGGCAGTCCAGGCAGCACGGCACACCTACGTGCAACAGCACTGGAACCCGGGCTGCTACCCACAATTCACCACCGAGTGGTACATCCGGGGCCTCGACTTCTGCTGCCCCTATTGGCGCCATGAGTTTAAGCGGCCCCAGACACCTCCGCCAGCCCCACCGCCGCCGTCGCCCGAGCTCTGTCGAAAGCTGCCCATGCGGTCGCCGAGGTCCCACGACCCGTCCTCAAAGCGACAGCGACAGCGATGACGACGAAGACAACGATGACGACGACGACGACGACGAAGACGACATTGACTTGGACATTAACAATAAAGTGGCAGAGATCCTAGCCAAAGAACAAAAACGACTGGCGCGGCGACGGGCAAACCGAGCTAGGTACCGGGCCAGATATCCTGAGCGAGTAGCCGAGCAGAAACGTCAGTACCGGGCCAGACACCCCGACCGAGTAGCCGAGCAGAGACGACGGTACTATGCCAAAAACCGCGACCGAATAGCCGAGCAGAGGCGACAGTATCGGGAGAGGTGTCGGGACTACCTGAAACAGTACTATAAGGAGCGTGCAGAACGAATCCGGGAGCACAAAAGACAATTTTACCGATCGGAAGCAGGTCAACGGTGGCAGAAACAATACGTAGCGAGAAAGCGTGAGAGCGCGGCCCTCTTACGTCGACAAAGAGGTCCCATTGTCCAAAAGACAACGGAGGAGAAACGCCAAGCCTTAGGACCCCTCAAGTTAACCGTGACCCTGGAAGATTTTATGCAGGACTTTCATGATTCCCTCTCGCCCAGCTCGGAGGATTCTGTGGACCAACCTGGTACCCTAATGGACATGGATTCAGGGGTCTTTCATCCCATGGATTATTCTGTAGGCGACGAATCGTCCCTTTCTTCTTGTGACATGTGGGACGATGGGAAAGGATTTTTGGACAATTTACTCGATGACTTGTCGTCATCATCATCGGACGACTCTTTGTTGAACAATTTACTCGATGACTTGTCGTCGTCGTCGGACGACTGTTTGTTTGACTTTTTAATTGACATGATGGAGGAGGATTCTTCGTTTGATTTGGATGACTTTGTCACTTGAACCCTCGTTTTCGTATTTTTGGCAGAACTTTGTTGAAATCGTATGACTATTTGTCAGAACATCGTATTAGCATTTGGCAGAACTTTTTGAAAATCGTATGACTAATTTGGCAGAACTTTGTTGAAATCGTATGGCTATTTTGACAGAACATCGTATTAGTATTTGGCAGAACTTTTTTTGAAATCGTATGACTATTTGGCAGAACATCGTCTTAGTATTTTGGGAGAACATTGAACTTGACAACTCATGAGCCAAATGAGACAGTGATTGACATTTTCATTTTTTATTTTTACTCAACATGTAACTGGGGGTGTCATTAAATGTTTACAATTTTAAACGTTTCTTGGCTTGCATGATTTTCTTGACCACCCGTTCCGTCTTGTTTTTCTTGCCGGGTAATCGATCAATGGCTTGGATCATCTTGGTATCGGCTTTCCATTTATCTTGCAAATTCTTGGCACGGCTGTAATCAATGTCGTGTTGTTTAGCAATCTGGTCCAAGCGATTGATGCCGGGATCCCCACGTTTCAGACGTTTGGCCAAATGGGTGCCAGGACCCATGTACTGATACCCAGGCCAATGAAATTCCTTCCCCGTCTTAGCAATCCATTTTTGGACATCCAAGGCCCCTCCTCGTTGGGGGCGTCCCCTTCTCCTCCTCTTGGTGGGCATCTTTTAGTCACTGTCGTAATCCAATCGACGTCGTAACTTTTTGCCACGAGCCCAATCTTCCCAACCGGGTAAAGGTTTCAATCGTTCCACTTCTCGGGCAGCCCGTACGAAACCAGCAGATCTGCAACAGATCTGCAACAGATCTGTTTTGCCCAAAACAGATAAATTACAGACTAATTTATTATCTGCATGATCTGTTTTCAGTCTGTGCAGATGAAGTGAATGGATCATCTGCAACATTTTTTTGCCTGCAGACTTGAAGCAGATAAAAAATAGATCTGTACTTCATCTGTAAAGTCTGCAACATAAATATTTGTTCTCAGCCACATGCAGCCCAAAATTAATAATCCTAGTTCTTCCATCATCTGCAGCAATTGTTTGCCTGCAGATGAACAGCAGATGAATAATCAGCTAGATCAACACAGAATTGTTTACATTGATACAGACTCTTACACTGGGACATTCTTGCATAACTGAAACTGTGCAGCTCAGGCAGAAACTATAATTGGAATTTAAATGTAACTAAAATTTTGCGACATTTTTTGAGACACATTTTCCACACTTAATAACGTGGAGTTAAAGTCATTTATTTCCTCCATTGAGTGCAACGAAATCCATACCATGCAGTTGTTTAATGTATCTGTTAGTTGATACTTGACTTAATAAAACCGGAACATTAGCCCCACTTAACGGCATCCAATCAGAACAACTGTCACTGTGAAAGATAAAACGTTTCCAAAGGTTAATTGGGCGCCAAAAAAAAACGATTCCATTTAGTAAACGACAAAGAGAAATGGCCTATAGGCAATGTGTTGAGGACCAAAGAAGACCCGAATACTGGTATGTTCCTCCAAAATAGAGGGAAAAGAAGATCAGCCTGCTTAGGTCACCTTGTATCCAACCAAAATGCTTAAGACTGGGTGAGCTATAGCTAGCTTAAAGGCCACATTTTTTTATTTTAACGTTACGGGTTAAGCTAGTGACTGCAAGAAACAATGATTATTTTCTTTTATAAGATGCACAATTTCTTGATGAAACAACTTACCCGGGTAATTCATTTTACACTGCACTAAACTGTGACTAGGTTAAATTTTGAAACAAAAAAGATAGCTAGTGAATGTTTATATACAGCCTGAGTGATGTAAACATACCTCCAGTAATTCAGTGTTTCATGAGACGTGTTGTGCCAAATATGTGTAAGAGAATGCCTCTATTATGTCTGTTAATTCCTCTGGTGGACACCATTTAGCAGGGTTTTAAGTTCGCTTAAAAAGTCTATTTCTTACACGGTAAGATAGTTGAATGTTAAGTTATAGTCATATCCCTAAACTGGTGTTTTTCACTGTTGCAAATCCAGTTTCTGCCCATTAAACCGTTGCCATGCTGTCGTCTTTAGTGGAACCATCATGATGAAAGCAAGTGAATATTAACTGAGCAGGCAATCAAAAAACGTGGCATACTTTTTTGGCACTCTGTAGCATTTTTTGTCACTTGCTTCTCTGTCTGAGAATTAACCTGCATGCAGGTCTCATTAGGATTGCATGGAATAAAATTTAAAAACTACCATCTTGTGAACTTAGCATCTAAAATATTTTAGCCTTTTTATTCACTGTCTGTCAATATTTTGAATGTTTGAAATGATCAATGCTAATTCCCTTGCATATTTGTAAATATTTAGAATGCCTGAAATGGTATTTTGATGCAAAACAGACCCTCTTGCCTGACAATCACTTAAATAAACATTATTTCATTGGTGCATTTTGTCTGCTTTTTATCTGCAGTATACCCATCCATGTCTGCAAAACATCTGCAGTTTCTAAAGCACTGCATGGGGATCAAGGGAGCAGATGTTCTGCAGATTTAAGCAGTTTGCAGACATTCTGCAGATATTCTGCAGACATTCTGCAGACATTCTGCAGATATTCTGCAGATCATCTGCAGAGAATCTGCAGATCATCTGCAGATCTGCTGCATATTTGCTAGCAGATCTGTAGCAGACTGAAAACAGATCTGCCAGTTTCCTACGGGAGGTCCTTTGCCTTTGCGACTCTCGGCTAACTTTTTTTCCAAAGCCTTGCGTTGTTCTCGAATGGCTTCTAAACGCGACCGGCTATCCCCTCGACTGGTGGATGGGCTCCCTTTCTTGACAATCTTACTGGTAGTGGCTGCTCCTTTGCCTTTCTTGGTTGCAGGGGTAATGGGAGGTTTGGGGGTGGACGGGCTGCCTTTTATCATGCGCTTCAACCATTGTTCCACGGGTCCCGTCACCAAATCCCCGGCTTCTTCCTCGCCTTCTTCACCTGGTGGACCACCCGGTGCCCCAACCCCCACCCCACCAGGAAATTGACGAACGCGTTTGGTTAACTTGGTCAATTCTTGACTCAACGGTTTGGTTTGAGCATTGACCAAGGCTGGGGGTAATTGGGGATTGGCTAACAAGACATGTTTTTGGGCGGCGAGCGTTGCGGCTTTGTTCAACAAGGCATTTTCGGTGAGTTCTCCTTTGTAATATTGAATGAGTTGTTCCAAGTCCTTATGGGGAATCATGTAGACCTCGTCCATGGTCGTTGACTACAGTCGGGGCAAAGTTCCCCGTCTTCTACCGCACGACAGCTCTCACAAAGACGGGACTTTAAGATGTGTTGGTACTCTCGATACAACAGGTGATATTTATGCTTGCAATAAGAACATTCGTCTTTCCACTTGTCGGTTTCCCGATTGGCCTCTTGTAAGAGAGTCATCCACGTGGCAAGCGTTAACGAACACATTGACATAACACCTCGTGAAGTCCTTGAAAAAACCCGCGTCCTTTTTGTTGGACTAACCACTGACGACGTTTTTTGACGGAATGTCGACGACGTCCCAAATCACGTAGTACCTTTTTATAGGGTTGAAGTTTAGCCAGCATGGGTGGGGTCACGGGAATCTTGTTTTTTAAGAAGTTCAAGACCAATTCACTCACAGCATTGATTTGATCGGCATTGGCATGTTGTAACAACTCTTGACGTTTGGAACCATTGGCTTCTTGTAACATGGACCGTAAAAACGGTAATTGACGTCGAAGACGTTGCATCCTTTATCGGTGACGACGACGATACCGTTGATTGGCTTTTTGGATGGTGCGTTTTATACGTTTATCCGTTTCCAAGGCCACGGCTTTCCCCAATCCTACCATGGCGGGGACCAATAGATTTAAAAAACCGCCTCGTTGACGACGTCGTCGTCGTCTTCTTCTTCTCAAGGATACCATGGACGGTTCGTCAATAGACGTTGAAGGGCTTTGTTTTGTTTGATGGCATCCCGCGACTCTTTATAACCTTGACGGGTATTGCGTTTGAAATCTTGCCACCAACCCCCACCTCGTTGTCGGTAATGTTGTACATTATCGGTAATGCCTTTCAAGGCTTGACCGCCTAATTTGCCTAAAGCGAGTCCAAACCCAGGCGCTGGACCTGATAGAAACATACTCATACCATGGGCAATTTTATCCACCAAACGGGGTTTGCGACGCATTAAAGCCCCTCCTCTTTGTTTCCTTTTTCTGCGTCGTCGTCGTCGTCGTTGGACGGCCATGGTTCTAAGAGTGTGGGACTGGGAGGGAGCGGCTTTTTATCGATCCAATAATCTTTGGGTCTCAAGGGACGAGGACATCCGTCCACATAGCATAGGGCTTCCACGGGTTGGTACACAAAATGATGGTAGTAATCTTGCACACATCGTTTGGGTAACGGAGGGGTGAAATCCACAATGGTATCATCCAAGGTTTGCATCTTGATTAAAAACCGTTCCAGATCCTCTAAGGGAACACCACGCACATGGGTTTTCAATTCGGTCAAGGCTTTGGCATAGGTGGTAAACGCAAATCGACTCATGGTCACTTTAAATCGGTATTGTTTAAAATCATTCCATCCTTTGACCACCGTGCCCACCGCCGCCAAACAGGCTACCAACGTACTGTTTTCCAAAAGCGGACCCGCAATCATGCCTGCGGCCATCAGGAGTAACGCCATGCCATTGAACAAGGCATTGATACACTTGTAATGATTCAACATTTTTCGATAACACCACCATTGTTGATGGTAAAAAGCATACAAGGAATCCATGCGTTGTAATAATTCCGGGGGGAATTGAAGGCCATGATGTTTCGATCCATTCAATAACGACACGACGGTTTTCATCTTTACGGCGAAACCCGGGACGACGAGGTTTGTACGCTGGGTGCTCCTCCCTGTTTATAACTGGTCACAATGCTATTGGTCATGGTAACATTAGCAATTTCACGTCCTTGGGCTAATTGTTCTTGATCTTGTAACATCATACGTAAACGTCGTTGTAAATCCGCTTGACGCAAGGTGCGAGGGGCTCGGCCAGAACTCCCAGACGTCCAAGATCCTCGAAGGCTGGCTGGATTGGAGGCAGGTGTCAAAGGGGAAGTGGGGGTATTTCGTCGTCGTCCGCGTATTCATCTCGGTCGTCGTCCACGACGACCCCCACCACCACCACCGCCACCACCACCACCACCACCTCCACCACCTCCACCACCAGCACCACCAGCACCACCTCCACCACCTCCACCAGCACCACCTCCACCACCAGCACCACGTCCAGCACCAGCACCACGTCCAGCACCAGCACCACCACCACCACCACGTCCGCCACCACGCCCACCACGTCCACCACGTCCATTACCATCACCCCCAGCACCCGCTGCTGTTCGAGCACCCGCTGCCAAGGGTACGCTAGGAGGACTCGCAGGAGTTCGAGCACCAGAAGACGGCGGGGTGGTGTGTATACTACGGTAGGATTGACTTCCTGGACTTCCTACCCCAGCGGGGGAAGAGGCCTGTACAGGGGGTGCACCATCCAAATTGGGCCAGGCGGCGACTGTCCTGGGGGAGGGGAGACTTCTCAAAAACTGACTGAGGACATCGGGGTGCATTTCCTCCATGGCCACGTCGACAAGGCCTTCGTCTCCCGTGAAAAAAAGTTGTTGCATGGTCCCTGGGGACATTTGATTGCTGGTGGTGGCCCCCACACCGGCCGGGGCCACGGTATCGTACGATTGCGGAGGTTGACGGTCATCATCGGCCATGGTCGTTCTCTCTCTCTCTCTTTTTTTTTTTTTCCTGTTGAAAGGGTCCCTTTATAGTCGTTTTTGATAGGTGCGAGTCCATCCTTCGTCTTTTAAGAGGTGACTCAACACACGTTGTTGATCGGAGGAGGCGGGATGTAAATCCAACACCAAATACCCATACGGTCGTGTGGTGGCCTGATGAAACGTCTCCAACGTGTCTTTCCAAGTGGTAGGAAACGATTGAAGCATGACATTGCGTACCCCTAATTGATCTCGGGGGTTCTTGAACGCCACGATGTAATGGGCATTGCGGGATATACTTTTAGCATATCGACCCACGGGAAACATGTCTTGGCACAAGTACAACACCGTCACCCCTTGATGATGTGAATGTTTGGTGAATAAATCCAACACGCGTTTATCGTGACTCCCTTCATCCATTAAATCATCCAAGACCAGGACCCCATGTCCTTGAGGAAACCATTGGACCAATGCCTCATGATCGGGAATCCCTTCGTGAAACACCACCCCTTGATCTTGCATGCCTTGAAATCGATCTTGCCAGGCCCCATAACAATAATGCCGTTGAGTCGGGGGACTTTCAAACAACTCTGGGTTGTCTACCAAGAGTTTTTCCGTAAAGACGGTTTTGCCACATCCCGAAGGTCCCACGACCAAGATAGAGGAGGGGGTATGAAAACGAAACGGTTTCCCCGTTTGCATGATGACGAACTACCCTTTTTTTAAAAAAAGGCACCTTTTTATTGGAGTCGGTGGGACTCGAACCCACGCACGATCTCCTCATGTATTCGATCCAAAGGCTCTACCCACTGAGCTACGACTCCGACACCACTTTTTTTCCAACAAATTTTATTTAACCATTACATTGATGATACGGATGACAACTGATTTGATACCATCTGGCTTCTTGACCTACAATCAATTGTTGAAGGCGTTGACCCGCTTGATGGTCATTGCTTACATAATCATGATCCGAAAACTCATTTAAAAACTCTTGCAAGGTTCGTCCACGGGCTTTGGCTTTCAAGTACAACAAGGCGTAATCACCACAACTCTTGCTTGAAATGGCTTGGAGGGACTTGCCATTGGTCACCACATACTTCCAATGTTGGACAATCCAATCTCGTAACGGGGTAGCTTGCACGTACGTGTCCATGGGCAAAGCATAACTGTCCAGGACTTCACACACCTTTCCATCCGTCCAGACCGCTAACCAATGTTGTCCCGGTTGATCGTGTGGGTCCGTATTCACAATGTACCCTTGGGGTTGGGTCTTGACAGGACTCTTGGGTAAACGATCACAGGCTACCGTCCCGTAAAAGACACGGTTCAATTGGGGGTCGTCTCGGGCTAAATAATCCAATTGCACATTATTCAAGGCCACATGTTCCATTTCTTCAGTGCTGGTAAATGTTATACAACACGGCTCCGTTGCGGTCAATCTCCAGCAAGTTCTCAAATTCACCATACACGAGCACGGTTATATTGGTATTGGGGGCGGCTCCAAATTCCAAGACCAGTTGTAAATCTCCCGTTTGCTTGGGGTTGAGGTTTTGACTGTCAGCACATCCATTGGCTACATTGTCAAACATGTACAAGGTACAATTTTTCCTGTGACCCCAATCTCCTAGTTCTACCATATTGCCTTTCTTTTTACACCAGGCACCACTGGCTTGCAGAAAACGGAAGTAGCCTAGATTATCTCGGCTGGCATTGTTGCGCACTAACTGGAGGGTTTCATAAGGGTATTCTTCTCCTTTGACAATCTGTCGAATGGATGTCAAACCAAATTTCTGGAAACAGAAAGGATCTCGGGTCACATCTCCATTGAAGGCACGGCTGTCCAACAACCCTACAATCAATCGGTCAGGTATTCTGTTTTGAAACAGGTTAGGGATATCAAAGCGGGTCACATTGCCTTGCATGCTGAAGGTCCGGATTTCACTGCGGACGGTCGGGTAAGCAGCCACTTGGCCTTCATTGTGTCTTTTTTCAGATAAACTCCTGTAGATGGCGTCATTCAAACGCAGTCGGCAGAGATGAAACCGTAGTTTCACATCCCCTTCCATCAATCGGCCAGCTAGACCCACTCCATTCAAAAACAGGCTGGGGCTGTTGAAATGAAATTTCATCTTGATTTCTATGCCAGGCACCAACAATTTGCCAGTGTGAAAGACTTCCAAGTGCGGGGTAAACACCAGACTGTGGGTAAGACCTGCAGCATACTTGGCGGTTTCGGCTACCATGGCGGCCAAGGCTCCTTTGTGATTGGCGGGGAGATCCCGGTAGTCATTATGTGGTGCCGCACTGTTGGTATTGTTGGCAGTCCATTGGGGTGGGAAATCCACTTGATTGAACCATCCTTGGGGTCCTAACACGGTCTTGCCATCTTCTCGGTCATAATTCAACAAGGTTTCCAGGTAAGCTTTGTAATGATAAGTGTCGGATTGAGGACTGATCAACGTGCCATTCAACTGCAAGTCAATTTGTTTGATGATGGAATGGGCCAAATTATTGACGGGCCACAATTTCTCCGCGGCCACCAAGTTATCGTTCGTACTCTTTTGCAATCTCAATTCCATGGTAAAGTAACTGCGTCCCAAATCCACAAAATCGTCCAACCCCGGAATGATGAATTCCATGGGATTGATACCCGTGGTGGTGGGTTGGATGGTGACCATGCGATAGGCATTGATGCTAATGTCGGTCGGTGGCACCTTGAAAATCCGTAACGCCGAGTTGACGGTCCCTTCGGAACGCGGATGCGCTGGGGCAGCCCCTTCAGAGTAGGTAGGGGCTGTCACGCGTGATATCACATTCGGCATGGTTAACGTCGTCGTCGAGTGGTACCCCGTCGTCGTCGTGAGGGGTTTTTATAGCGTCGTCGTGCTAAACGTTGTCTCAAATCAAACCCGGGGACTCTCATCACCTCGGCACTCAACCAGCCACCACGTTGTCCTCTCCTGAGTTTCCAAAACGGATACAGTCCTCCCCATTGAGACAACCCTCGATCACTACGAATCCGTCGAGGTCGTGAATGCACGGGATCCATTACACTCCCAAAATATCACGCGCACGTTTGACTTGCTTGGGAAACAAAGCACTAGCCACACGCACGGCGTCTTTCACGTTCTTCTGATTCAAGGCTTTCTTGGCTTGTTTGGTGATTTCTTTTTTGATGACTTGTTCGGCTTTGCGTTTAACACCGCGTGTTAACCCTGCATTCAATCCTCTCTTGATATTACTAGGCAGTTTTAAAGGATTTCGCGTGCTTTTAAGGCCTTGGAACCCCCCACGCATGACCTCCCTCATCAACCCACTGCCATGTTGATCATACCACTCGTCTGTCCGAAATCGTGTCAAACTTCCCCCTCGCATGGTTGTCTTCTTTGCTCTTTCACCAAGGTCTATGCTTCACGTCACCCCGTTTGTCTTTTTATACCGTCATCGGCCTTTCTTTTTCTTCCGAGTGGTCGCTGCTTCGATGGCTTTTTTACCACCGTAACCCGCCGCACCACCCACTGCTCCCAACGCGGCGGCTTTCCCCACAGCCATCAAGGCTGGCACGAGAGCGGCCAGAGGCAAGAGACCGCCTCGTTGCCTTCTTCTTCTTCGACGTGCTCTTGTCTTTGGCATCTTTGATTGACCATCCCCTTTTTCCCTTTTTATGCCTTTTTGAAGTGCAAGGTGACCAGGGTGTTGCCTTGGCCAAACCTGACCAACTTATCCTCGGTGCCAGACGTTTCGGTGACTTGCATTTGAATGATTTCCACCACTTCATTACGAAGCGGTAGGTAATGAATGTGCAACGGTTCAAAGTACATGGTACCTCTGCCTTCCCGCTTGTAATGGATTTCACGCAACAAATCGGTCACGCGATTGCCGACCATCATACTGCCTGCCACGTCCGAGTACACGTGCAACGATCGCGAGGGATCTCCCACCACTGAACGAAACGCCACATTCAAATTGGTGAAACGCCACCCACAACTCATACTCAATCGTAAATGATCCGGTGAAAATGAACGCACCGTCCAAAAGACCGGGTTGTGCTGATCGTCGTCCACATCGTTCCAATCGTTGCCAGTGGGTTTTGTCATGTTGGGGATTTGATCCCCCATGAAGTCTTGTTGTAAGTTTGGTCCCAAAATCAACCCACTGCTAATTTTACGTAACCATCCCATCTTGACAGCCAACTTGGTGTAGATGTACAGGGCTGGCGTGTCGGTTTTGCAATGACAGACATTGGTGTTGTCAATGATGAGATCCTCGCCTTCCCAACGAAACTTGACGTAGGTGTGTTTGCCTTGATCATTGGTAAACCGACCTCCTTGAATCGCCGTTTCCTTGCGTCGTTGTTCCAAGTGAGCAATGGCGGCTTTCATGAAACTCACCCCATCCACTACCCAATCCAAATGTTGAATGTCATTGATGAGGGTTTGCGCACTGTCTCTTCGCCCGACCGTTTCCCCGTCTTTTCCACCCGGTTTGGCATAGGTTTGGTCCCAGGTCGTCGATAGGATGTACCCATCTTTTTGCACCAACTCGTACAAATTGACGTGCGTATCCGGTAAGGAAATGGCACTCAACCCCACTTGCCATCCACCTCCTTGTAACCGTAACGGTTGAGGTAAACGAATCTTGAAGGAATTGGCTTGGTTGTTGGGAAATTCACGTCGGTTGGCATGACTGGGTAACGTCACGTAGAACGACATTTTCTCTTCTTCTTCACACTACGACTTCCCTTTTAAAGTGGAGGGTCAAGAGGGTATGTCCTTCACCAAACTTGGCCAGATCCCCATTGATTTCGGCCATCTGGGTTTCTACGATTTCCACCACTTCGTTGCGTACTGGGACATATTAAATATGTCGAGGTTCAAAGTGGGTGGTGTTTTGTGGCTGGTACTTGATTTCTCGTAAGAGATCCGTAATGCGGCCACCCACCATACTGCTGGTCCCTACATCACAATACACGTGCAAAGGACGCGTCGAGGGAAATTCCAACGAAGGACGAAAGGTCTGGTTCAAATTCACAAACCGCCAAGGGCACGATAGACTCAATTTCACATAATCCCCCTCCACTTTCCAAAAGATGGGTTTGTTGGCGGCATCGCGGATATCCGTCGGGGTGGGAATGGTGGAAATGCCTTGAAATTCTTGCAAGAGATTCGGACCTAATCGATACTGGCCGGGGGACACTTGTTCAATCCATCCCATTCTCAGGGCCAAGGTTCTACCCCATGACACGTGCGCCACTTGTCGTTTGTAATCCACATTGGTGGTATTCAATAACAAATCCCCTTCGGAGGTCCATTCAAAGGTCGGATACAATTTAACGCCATTGTCCTCGGCCCATTTGTTTTTGGGTTCGGTTTGTTTCGCACGGCTTTGCTTGTAACGGTACACCAGTTGATGAAAAAAGTGCGATCCCGTCGACGAAGTCATCTCCTTTCTCATATCTCGACCGTAGACAGTGAGTTCGCGACGTTGATGCCACCATCGATCGTTGCCTTGATCGTCTTGGGCATACACCCGTTCGTGCCATCGTACATACAACAGAGGATGGGAATCGCCCACGCCTCCTTCTTCCGCTACCACGGGAATGGTGGGTAAGGATAAACTCACCATACCCACCATCCATCCTCGTCCCACAAATCGAATGGGTTTAGGCAATCGGTTTCTGAAATGATGACTCTTGTTCCCAGGAAACTCTTTGGTACTCGCATGACTCATCAACGTCACGTAAAACGAAGAATTGGGCACCAACGTCATTGTTTAGTCACGTCGTCGTCGTCTTTTGGGTGGGCTTGTCTCTTTAGTCTTTTTCCTCTTGGGTGGGCTTTTCCTCTGGGGGGTTGGAGAGACGTGACGTCTTGACTACTAATCCAACTATTGTACTTGTCGGGCCACCCTTTCCACTTGACCAACCAACGATCTTTTTGTCGCTTAAGTACCTTTTCGATGCGAAACACGTCGGACACATGGACTTTTTGTAAATCCTCTTCATAAAACGTGCCTTGGACAGGGGTATCATCCCATTCGTGAATCTTATACGTGGGCACAGGGCCCGGGATCACACGATGCACCACAAACACTTCTTCGGTCCAACCGGGTAAATAGCCTTTTTCAAAGGTACGATGAATCTTGTTGAGACGGACACGATCCCCGACTTTGAATTGCGGTTTTTTCTGACCTTTCCATCGTTTGGCATACAATCGTTTCCATACGGCTTCTTCGTTGTCCCATGTCACGTCTTGAGGGGCCATACCAATACTTCGATGACGTGTGGCATTATAGCCTTGCACCAGCTCGGGTAACACATTGTCAAAGCGTAAGTTGTTAGCCACGGTAAAATAACGGTACAACCGTTCTTTCAAGGTCCGATTAAATCGTTCCACCACACTGGCTTTAGCATCCCCTTCGGTGGAAAAATGTTGAATGCCTTGCTCGTCAAGCCATCGTTGAAACGTCCGATTATAAAATTCTTTCCCTCGATCCGTTTGCAATCGATTAGGGTGACGTCGTCCTTTCAAAATCTTGTCAAAGGCATGGACCAAGGCGACCCCGGTTTTGTCTTTCAACGGTTGTACCCACGCGTACTTGGACAACACATCCAACACCGTCAACAAGTATCGTATACCCCGATTATACTTGGCCAAGGGTTGCACTTCTACTAAATCTGCCGCCCATTGATCATCTAATCCTCCTACGATCACGGGGACGGTGGGAAAACGACGACGACGCGGTTTATGTAACGTATAGGCCAAATCCCGTTCCAAGACCCGTTGAGCTTTTTTCAAAGGGAGTCCATGGGCTTTGGCAAACCGTTGCACGCCTCCTAAACTGCCGGGGGCTCGAGGATCGTGGTAACGATTCAACCATGATGGGGAGACCTTTTTCTTTCGAGGGGCCATACGTTCTGGCATTCATTCCATAAGGTCGATATGGTGGGGACCGTGTGGGGATGCGCCTTTTGAATGATTCGATACCATCGCCAGGCGTAAGGATGAGCTTTTAACCATAAGACAAACACCACCCATCGATACAAGTTGCGGTCGACATGGGTTTCTTCAAAGAGGTGGAGAGGATGCGTGTCCTCGGGACATGGGGGTATGGGGATTTGGGTGCCGGGTTGGTGATCATATAAGACTTGGCAAAGGGTTTGATGACATTGCCATTGTACCAGGGACAAGACAGACTCCCACGCATAACACACAGACTCCATGGTGACATTGAAAAAAAATTTTATTCGTTCTCTCATTTAAAAGAGACCTAGCCGACCACAGCTGATGGTCTCTAGACCTTTCTGCCAGTTCTCAACACTGTCACTGTACTTAGGGGGTGGTGGAGCTGGGGCTACCATCATTTCTTGACGGTTCTTGAGATCTTGAATTTCTCGTAACAATTGTTTCTCATAATCTGTCAGGGACCGTTCTCGTTCCACGTCCTCTTTCCTTCTGACTGGAGGTGGCGGGCCAGGGATGTCCACTCCACGTTTGGGATATCCTTGAACATCACGGGTGGCTAAAGGCGATTCAGCTTGTTGGTCGGCTTTTTTGGGAGGGTTGTCATGAAACCAAGTCCAGTACTTGGGACCCAAGGGTTGATCGGCCCATCGGAAGAAGCCACACGTTTTCTTGGAACAAGTCAGAAACAAGCGATCGGGGTTCTGGGTCGAATGACTCTGTTGAAGCGTAGCGGGTTCACGGCAAAAGCATTGCAAACCACCCCACATGTCCAACACTTCTACATGAGGTTGACTATACACGGCTTTCATATACTCTAGAACTTGATCTTGTCCACAAAACAGCAAACACGGTTGCATGGGACATTTCACATACTTCCATCCCTTTTGAGATTCTCGGGCCTCCAAACGCACATCATGGCAAGGGCATACCATATAATCCACCGAACTGGGAGGAGGATCTTCGGCATACGTCACCATGTATTCAGCCGGGGACACCATATCATTCAATTCTTTCATCATATCTTCCACCGCAGCTCGGGTGTCTTCCACCACTTCGCATACCACAGGATCACAGTCCACGGGCGTCATAGTTTGAATAGTCTTCTTCTTCTTTTTCCCCTCTGGGGGATGGGTTGATTTTCTCTTCCGATCGGTGGACATCGTGCTCAAGGTTGTTTTCACCCCACCGCCCATGCCTTTTTATACCCATGACCCTTGGCTGTCATTGGTCAGCTTATCCTACCCATATAAGGAACTCTTGTCTTCCCATCGGTCAGCTTTTCCCTATCCAACTAAGGGCCTCTTGTCTTCCCATTGGTCCGTTGTCCCTATTTAAGACGGTCCCCTGGTCCCTGGATCTTCATTCTCAAAGCCATGCCACCAAACATTGACATGATCGGAGAACACGATGTGGATGCTTTGGAACTGCAGATTGGTCATGGCCATGTGGTGTACACCGGGGGAGCCAAAGGTACGGACGAACTGGTCGAACAACTGGCCAAACAGTTAGGGATGCAACTAGAAGTCCTAGTCCCCCGAACCATCCTCGAGCTACTTTCATCACCCCTTCTACCGTGGAAGTCTTGATGTTGGCCAACCCACATCTTCACCAGGCAGCGGAGAAACTAGGCAAACAAATGCCCAGTCATTTTTACACCCTGCAATTGCTGCAACGCAATTATCAAATTGCCAAAAAAGCCCATACCATCTATGCCTTTGGCATCTTGGAACAGGATCATAAACGCGTGAAAGGAGGCACCGGTTGGACTGTGCAATTGGCTATGGATCAAGGCAAACCCGTCTACCTGTTTGACATCCCCAGTCAATCATGGTACCGCTCGGACCATTACTACCAAGTCAATGAGAATGCCGCCACCCTAGTCACTGGCAGTCAATTTGTTCCTTGGGGACCTAAAAAGCCCACCCTTCATCAAAGCAGTGCTATTGTGGGATCCCGGGATGTGGACAAGAAAACCCGAGCCGAAATTCAAGCCTTATTCAATCGCACGTTCTGCCTCCCCGAGAACATTGATCAATTACGTATGGAACTGGAAGACTTTCATTTGTAATTTTTTAGTTTTTACTTTTGGAATTGTACATAGCCAATTTTTTAGTTTTTATTTTTTCCAATTGTACATAGCTTTCTTTTTACTTTTTATTTTTTCAAATTGTAGATAGCTTTTTCAATTGTAAATAGGCGCGCCCCACCCGCGTGGCAAAGAACACAGACCACCATTTGTAACACCAACTCTTTTTTTTAATTAAAAAATTTTAAAAACTGACAACACTGAGTTTGCACGTTCATCATAAATAAATGTCTCTTGACTCACAGTAGCCTTGACTCACAATAAAAACAAATGTCCCCAGAAATAAAAATGTTCATTGTCCCAAACAACGCCTTACGGTCTCCATGGCTTCCCTCTCCATCTCTTCCAACCGCATGTATTCATCCCTCCGTTCCTGTGCGACAACTTTAAAAAAATACGCAATGGCGGCCCATTCGTCATCTTTCTGCACGCGCGGCAAGTGGTCGGCCAAGAAGGCGTTCACTTCTCTGAATTGTGCCAGTGTGATGGGCCAGTACCTCTCCTGCGTCGTCCAAACCAAGCGGTTGTGAATCCAGGGGATTATCCTTTTCCGTAGCGCCTTCTTTAACAACCTGTAAGTGACTGACTGCAGAGGACGCCCATTTTCCGTCTCTACGAAACATAATATCAGCAAACGAAGAAACGCAGCCACGTGCTGTCTGGTAAGGGGTCGCCACGCTTCCTCCCTCCTGGCGTACATGCTCATGGTGTACCGTTCAATGGGTGTTCTCTCCGGTCCAACTCTCCTCCTTAAACTGTCTTCTCCGCCCACATTCACCTCACCGGCTAGCGAGCCCAAGGGCCTTCTCGTTTCAGACATTTTTTGACCGCAACAACAAACATAAGTCAACATAGACCGAACTCAAAGCTAGGAGTGACGCCCTGGGGCCTCCCTTGACTTATATACCCCGATCCGCGCAATGCACCATGGTCTATCTAAGGAGGGGGGAGGGGGGTCCCCCCCTCCTGAGGACCATAGGATGACTCACCTCAAGGTGATGTCCTCCCTCCCTAGATCCATAGGATGACTCACCTCCAAGGGAGGTCCTCCCCTAGATCGATCCTCCCCCCTCTTTAGATAGACCACAACACTTTGCGAGGATCTCGATCCTCCCCCCTCTTTAGATAGACCACAACACTTTGCGAGGATCTCTATAAAAATACCACCGTCCCATTCTATTTTTCACTCCCAAGCCAGCAAGCAGTCAAGCAAGCAGGCAAGCAAGCAAGCAACACCCACGGATAGCGGTAAGCCATTTTTATTCCTTGGTTCATCACTAAAACAATCTAAGTAGTTATCGTTGACTTTTTCTGGAGAGTTCAAGGGTGATGATGGTTCTGCCTTGTTTAAACGGAGCTGGCTGTCCATTGGATGTTTGAATCTCCATGGCAATGCTGTCAAAGATGGTCTTGCCAAGAGGAAAATACATCCGTTGCTTGGTATCAAACTGATGATCGGTATTGCCAGCATCCAAGGTACGTAAAAATCCTTTCTCTTGATTTCCCACAATGCTCTGTGCCACCAGATCCGTGTAAATCATCAATTGTTGTTGTCCTTGTTGGGGTTTGACCGTTTGGGTGCTGGGAAATGCTTGTCGACTGAGATTCGGACCCAAGAACAAATAATAATTGAAATCGGGGTGGGTAAAGCTGACGGACACATGACCAAAAGGTGGATATTTGTTGGCAGGACCGACAGTTGTTTCCCATTTATGGCGATCGTCGTAATCCACGATATTTTTGACCAGATAATTTTTTTCTTGGACAATGCGTTCACTTGGCGTTCCATCTTTCACCAGTCCCATCAGTCCAGCGAATTTCCATTCCATTTCAAATTGCATGTTGGCTGGTATCAGTACATACAACGAATCTAATTCGGGGGCGATGCTTGTATTGGTGATTTTCACGTAGGGTTGAGCCAGGTTGAGAGCAGCTAGTTGTTGTCGTTTCGCTTGATCGTCCACGTCCATTTTGGTTATATCCATCATGACTTCCATGTGTTGTTTTTCTATTTCGTACGCAATGGCAATCCATGCTTCTTTCAAATTGTAGTAATACCCTGGCGGTAAATGGATTTGTTTGGTGACTTGAATCGGAGCCGTTCCATCCGCACGTTTTGGCATGTATCTGATATCTGTTTTCATCCAATGTTTTTGACTATCTTCTTGCGTCCAATTCTGCTTGGTTTGATCTCCCCATTGTTGATTAAACCCCGGGTGTGAGATATGAACCAAGGCCGCTTCCCAATCATCTTCCACCAAATAATATAAATGAGGAAGTCTGGCCGTAAATTTTTGTCCCGTGCCTTGTGCTTGATCACTGATCAGGGTGATGTAAAAACTCATGGTCACTACCTAACCCCTCTGGTTGCCTTTTTATACCTACCCCCGTTCCAAAAATTGGACTTTGGACTTTGAGCCCGCATAACTCAGCGGTTTTAACCCACCTTGAGCCCACGATCCTATTTTCACACTCGCCAGCGGTTTCCCATTCTAAAACACGTGACTTCCGGTTTTCCAGTCACTTCCGGTTCCGGTCATGTGACTTCCGGTTCCGGCCACTTCCGGTTCCGGTCGTGTGACTTCCGGTTGCATCAAAACGAGGCCACGCCCTCTACATCAAAACGAGGCTCATTTGCCCATGTGAGCCCAATGTACTACTAGCGTTCAGCTCCAAGGTTTGTTCTCGTTTGGTTGAAAAAGGAATCCCGCATCAGCAAAATAATTGACATAATTTCACCTACTTCTACGTCTAAAACGTTTTTGAACCACTGACGAGAAGCGAACCCAGAAAATAATGCGATCTCTCGATAAAACAAAGATTTGTCCCGTCACAACCCCTTGCTTCTACAAAGATAGAATCCATTTTCGCAAATTTCAATGAGATCTTCAATATTTCCTTTGTGATTTCCGTTACGTCACTGAAAGTAGCTTATTCATTTGAAGACTCGGATCACGTGTTCAGGTTTCCGTTCACGCGTGACGTGGACCAACTGTAAACGTGGGGTGCTTTTTGCAACCAGGCCCTGGGAACGAGGTTAAAATCATATCTCCAGTTATTTAAATCACCTATTATCTTGAAGGCTTTACTTTTGTTAAAGCTTGTTAAGCCAGCATTCAACTAACAACTTACAATAACTTTTTAAACAGTCTGCACTGTCCAATCGGAACTGCTAGTTCCCATTAGTGACGGATGTAACTTAAGATTTCAAGAAACACCGACCATTTACGGTTCTTCAGGAATAACGAAATGACGAGCGTTTCCCTATTAAACACAACAAAAGTAAGACATAATTATCCTACTATTTTGTATTCCGACTATTTACGGTTCTTCAGACATAACGAAATGACGAGCGTTTCACTATTAAACAAAACAAAAGTAAGACAATTATCTTACTATTTTGTATTCCGAAAGGAAGAATAAAGGGGGAATGCATAGGATTGATACAAACTCGAGCTACATAATAAGTAACTAATCTTACCCACGAGATACACTTCTGGTTTACAAGCCCCACCGGTGGAGGAATGAGGAAAAGTCTCAAAATCCTTGCTGTCAAGACCAACTGCATCAGACCCCCATTGGTAAATTAAACGAAGGCTTAAAAACTCTCTTGCTTCTGTAGCAACATGTCTCATTGTAAGATGACACTGGGTGACTTCTGACTGCCTTAAATCTACCAGTTCTTCACTCAGTTCTCGCCTGAGGACCTCTAGCACCTCTGAGATTTTCGTCTTTTGATTGGAGTTAAGGACCACCCGAAGATTTTCTGAATCTCTGACTTTCAGCTTGATTACTGAAACGTCAACGAAATGGTTCATGCATCTGTTGAAAGCTTCCTCGCAAGATGCATTAAGCATGATAACTGATTGGAATGCTCCTTTCTCGCAAATTCGTCCATCGACGTGCACGCGTGCAATTGCATGAAGTCGTAGCTCTTCGTCCATTTCTCTCCTGACGTGGAACCGCTGAGAGAAGATGTCCCCGTTGCACTTCACATTCTCACTGCGACAGGGAACAGGACAATTCCTCGAGTCGGTGAGTGCAAATGTCACCATTTTTGAAGGATCAAACTTGGCAAAATTAAGAAGACCAAGTGAAATGTTGCAAAAATCACGCATCAAGACTCCGTCCACGCGATTGGAATTGATGTCTCGTAAACAGCCTGAAAACAGGAATAACAATCTCTTGTACAACCTTTGGTCTTGCCTTCTGTACTGGAATAACCGCTTTAGAAAGTTCAGCATAGAGAACATTGCTAAATGTTTGCCCCACGATGGGTTCCACGCAGAGGGATCGATGTAGCGATTTTCTTGACACAGAAGATCAAGAATCGCGCACACCTCGTCAACAAGCTCCCGGAATCCGTTGTTTTTTTCAGCATTTCGGATATTTGCCACAGACTTCTTGAGTGTTTCCTCCGGCAGTCCTCTCAAGCCATTTTGCACTTCTAGGCTCCTCCTGTCAACAAATATTTTCTTTATGTTTTGAATAAGGTAAGGAACAATGGCCAGGAACGTTTCAGTTGTAGATTCTTCAGACGATGAACAGATCTGTTGATATTTACTTGCAGTATCTTTAGGTATTTGTTCCCGATGCTCGAGAAAATCAATATGGTTAATTTCATCGCTTTCAATAGAATCGTCCAGCTCGATGCAACAGTCCCTCAATACCCTGTTAAGAAGAATTTGAGTCTTACGGGATAATTCCCTCAACGCGTCAGAATTCTTGCATAGCAAGATCTTGACTGCAATTTCTCTTAAGCTTCTGATATGTATCTGGCCCCTTTCTGTTACCTCGTAGTCTAGTGAAAAGAAAAAAACAGTATAAGTCAACGGAAATACATTTTTTGTGCGGGATTGGTACTGATAACCGACTAGTCAGGGTCGGTCAGGGTAGATGGTGTAATTTACCGAGATACCCTAAATTGATGCAAGAATAGTGTATCTATGGAAAGATTGTTCAATACGTTCGCTACCTTTCAGGAACGTCGACCAACAAACCAAGCATCAGTTAATCAATTCAACAATACCTTGTTGTATAGACAAGGGTGTTTACCAAAGTTGCGTATTTTCCATATCCTTGCTAACTAACGAGGATATCGCTGACGTCGTTTAATTTCCCGATTTTACACTGTTGTTTGCGCTAAGTTTGTTGTTTGTGCAAAGTTTTAAGTTTTTACATATAAATCGTTTGATAACTTACATCTTACAGTGTTCCATTTGCGGGATATCGACTTTCCAAAAATGCTGTATAATGTATTTATGTAGAACAATTCAAGTCCTCGGGATTGGTTTTTGATAACCAAAAAAGTTTTACTTGCACGCACATCTTTTAAAAGCTTACATTTTACAGTGATCAATTCCCCCATTCGTTACCCATTTTAAGAAACGGAAACAATTTTTACCACCTCAGCAGATTAGTGGGAATTTTTCTACTGTTAAAATCTATTGGCTGAGTCAGAGGTAGAAATGCAAACTGTTATCATGATATGAACCTTCATCTTTGTGTGAAGGTTACTTTTAAATAAAAAGTGCAGCATACCAGCCAAGTCGCCCACATCGGAAAACTTCCTTTTGAGACTAGATAAAGTCCTTTGCAGGTTACTATCAGAATTTTTAAATATCACATAACATTTTCACGGTACCTAGTTAGATACCTGAGTATGAAGATGATGACCTACTAGACTGCGTGGCTGGCGGGAATGTTTGCGCACAGGAATGGGAGGAAGCGATTTTAAATCTCACCTTCAGGAAAACTGAAGTTTTTTAATAGTCCTTGCACCAGTGCACGGGAACTTCGGATTGGTTACAGGTTGTGGACACGTCGATCAAATGTTAGGGGGAGCAAGAGACGACTATATAAGAACGGCTTACTGGAAGAGCTGTGATTCACTTTGGCAAAGGAATTTTAAAGTAAAAGCTTTCTCCGTGGCTCGCCTGTTCAATTAGAACAGCAAAGGCGATAAAAGTGGACGCATTTAACCAAAAAACTTAGTTCTCTGGCAGGCGGTATTTTTGTGCGGCGTTCATAGAGTAAATTCTTCTGTCCAAGGACATAGCATAATAAGACTAAGGCTCAAAGGCAACAACTTTCTGGTCCTAAGTCCCATGAGACAACTCTACCACATGTGGTACCTTCATAAGAATAACAAAGGTAAAAAAAGGCCAGGACAACTCACCTTCTTTTTTTAAGCTCCCAAGTTTTTTCTTGAGAGTAGCAAGATCTTTTTCCACACCATTCTCCTCCAACCAGTATTTCAAAATTCTTTCCAGTTGCTCGTCCTCGTCCTTCCAAGACTCCTTCATGATTTGGTCAATTAACTCGTCAGGCATCTTAAGCAATTGAGCAATTGGTATAAGGTTAAAAACAGCTCTCTCTACATCCAGAAGGCTTCTCATGTAACCACAAACATCTGTAAAAATTACAAATGTCAATGAACTGTACATGTGTGAACTGAAATGCGTCATCGTCTATTCTTCCCTCACATATCCGATTGTAATGATATTTGCTTAGCTGCATAATGTTATTGCTGGTTCGGTTACGACTAGTTAACACTGAAACATAATGTTGCTAATTCAATCATTGTTTCGGCATAATGAAGTGGGAGCCTTAATGGTTATTCCCTATTTGGATAGCTAAGGTATAAGATACTTATATATTTATTTATCAGCTCCACAAACCTGAAAAACTAAGCCTCTTTGAATTTACTGTAATATCCTAATTATCATCATCATCATCATCATCATCATCAACATCATCATCATCATCATCATCATCATCATCATCATTATTACACATTTTCTTAGCGACCCTTAGCACAGCTGTCACTCATCATTATTATTGTTGTGCATTCTCTTAGCGACTCTTAGCACAGCTGTCACATAAACGACTCCACCAGACACCCCTTCAAATGTGTAACGAGTGGTAACTCATTCATCTCCGGAATTAACTAACCTACCAACAAAAGTTTACACCATGTAATAAATCCGTCGGTATCGACGATAACTGAATCGTCGTCACCGCCGCCATCGTCCACATCCCCACGATCAATATAATGTTGATTATTTAATTGCTATCAAACGCACCTCCTTCGCAAAAACGCCTCTCGCTGGTGTGCCCAAATTCTCCTTGTACCATGATCGTCCCGCACATAATTCTGACATCTGTCGTCCATTTCAGTGGAATTTTGACGACCTCTCCTGCGTTCCACCAAACATAGGAACGTACTACTAAAGCAGTACTTTCTTGTCGACTGTCAGCCAGACTGTAGTCTTCCCCAAGACGAACGGAAACTTGAAGGCTTTCGCTATTGTAGATACGTTTTTCTTCCTCCCCGTCAATAGAACGTACAGGCAGCTCTCTGAATCCTTGACTTTTGAGTTCCGCCAATGCAGACGTGTCGTCCTCTTTGTAGAATTGTTCAGTGTAGACATCTTTACTGACAAACAGTAACGCAAGCTCTTCGGACATTGTATTCTTGTTCAGCAAAATTGAGATTGCGTAATCAAATCCCAGCAAATTAAGCCTGGAAACAATGTCTTTGGCGCGGATCAAGGTCAACTTAAACAAGGTAAAAATGATCGAAAAATGTCCCATTTCAATTATTACTTCTTTGTTTGTCTCATCAATCATCGAGTTTTGAGTGACGTCTTGCCAGTTGATCTTTCCGTCCCCAGCCTCTGTGCCATGCAGAATAAGAACGTCATCACATTGGAATTTCTTGGTTTTTAAACTGATCGTCAACGTCACAGGTTTCTTGAAAACGTGGCCATTGGGTCGAAGATTAACGACAGGCGCAGCAAACATGACGTCATTTTCTAGATCCTTTTGAAACATAAGACCATAGTACTTGGATGGATCCTCTAATGTAATGTTTACAGAGACAGTATCGTCAACAGCCCCAGGAGGACACTCCAGTTTGACACCCTCCCCAGCTACAGTACCACCTTCACCTGTAATCGTCTTTGAAAATGAGTACTTGTCCGTAAATAATGAGTTGTCCATGGTGTTTGCTTGCAAGTCACCTTTGGGTAAATAATAAAAGTTATTTACCAGTGAGAAATCCGCTGATTACACTGCATAAATCGCTTTGCCTAAAAGGATACAGTGAGTGACAGGAGTCGTTGCATCACCCTCCCCTTCACCCTCGTCTAATAAATTTGTCTCCTCATTAATTCAGTTCTTTTTCCAAAGAACACAATGCCTGATGAAAGAGAGGGAGACAGGATTCTACTGACGGTGTTCCAACAAAGTGACAGTAGTTGTTTAAACGATATTTGTCGTCTCTTCTCGGTAGCTGCAGCTGGACATACACACAGTTCTGTCGTTATTCAATAATACTTTTGAACAGTTACATGAAATTACAAAAAGGATTTGGCATATCTAGAAACATTACAAGTGATTCATTCAATAAGGACAATGGTTATTGAGGTTTTCCACTACTGGTCTTTAACAATTAGCCTTTGACAAAAAAGGGATTCCGTCGAGGGGATTTTACGTTATTTGGTCAAACGTAATTAGAATTTAGTACCTTTTATCGTGAACCAATTGCTTCTATAACATTTACAAAGGCAGAAGCAACCATAATCATTACGATGCAGTGATTTTTTCAAGGGGGAGGATTTGAAAAACTTGGGCCATTTCTTTCAAATTGCAGTCCATTTTCATCGTAGCTGAAGACACTTATTTATGATGTTTCAGAAACTGGAAGAGTAATTTAAACAGAACCAAACCATTGTTTAAGTGTTTTCTTTGATTCTACATGTCTTTCAGCTTTTTAAAATACTCAAAAGTAGGTGACAGCCTCTTAAACGCTTTAGCTTCAAGACCAAAAATAACCACAGCCACCGCTCTAAAATTTTTTCAGAGAGTTTTCCTGTGGCATAACATTAAGAACTGGTTTTAAAAGTGTTGACCGTTGAATTCCGAGTACATAAGCCTCGAAGAGAGCAAGTGCTTGTAATATGGAAGATATGGAAGAAGAAGAACACCAACACTAACGAGAAGAACAAGAACAAGAACAACAACAACAAGTTTTCTTGAAGAAGTTGAAGTTGTTATCTTTCAACTGCTCTGGGATGCATTCATTTGTTACCTTCAGCCTTCAACGTCCCACTCTGCAAGTATTCAGGTTTTACTGGCATAACCTGCAAGAGACAGAATTTCACCTGACTACTTATAATGATTACTTATAATACGCAAAGGCTTCTAAAAAACGGCAAGGGTCATTTGTGTCCAGGAAGTTGAGTCCAATAAACAATAATGGCTTACCACTTTGGGAGGAAATGAGCTGGCAGAAGTAGCCTTCTTAAGGTCCCCAGCTCCAGAACTTCTAAAAAGAGGAACATAAATCATGGAACAAAAACTGAAGGTGACAGAAGTTTCTGTTTCAATCTTAGAAACACTGCCCTTTTCTACAAATTGCGTTCAATTTGCTGTTGTCAGATACACTAGTATGACGTAAGTCAAAAGGAATTAGTATCATAGCCGTCAAACTTTAATTTAAAAACCAACAAAAAGTTAAGAAATAAGAACACAACAACAACAGCAACACTTTATTTAACGTGAAAACATACGCTCAGGTATATGATTTAGTTTAAAGAAAAACTGAACCAGCTATACTTTACAGGTATGCCACGATAAAAATAAATAAATAAAATAAGATATTGATCAGACAATTGACAACTGATAATAATGATTTAAATAAAACTTATAATTACAAGGAAAACCTCTAGGGCAAAAGTTCAGAAAGGTGAGTTATTTCCATTTACCACTGACCAGCTAGTACAGCGTGTCTGTGAAATCAAATGCTTAATTAAATTCCAATTTCTCCTCCTGTTCGCATTTCCTATTTGCAATTCAAGAATTTAATTATAATTTTAAATTTTCAATGCATGTAATACTTAAGGACTCCAGTTGAGCTTAGCTGATACAAACCTTTCGTTTGAAGTTTCCCCGGAATTGTCTTTTTTGTTTTCTTCTCGCGATTGCAGTTGTTTTTCTGACTGCTTGTCATCTTCATTTTCACCATGATCGGACATGCCACAAAGTGCTTCTGTGGTTTCTAAAGATATACAGGGCAAATTCAACATCAAGCATGGAACGTCGATATAAAAAGATCACTTCGTTGGCCTTATTTGTAAACAGTTATGTCGAGCATCCCAAGCAACCGTCGCGAAACAGAACAGCTTCGCAAAGTTTCGTTCACTTTCAAAACCTCAAATGCCTTTAACATACTACCAATAAGCCGCTTATGATACAATCATCGAAAATTTAACCTGAAATTTGTACATAATCCTGAACTTTATGCGAACTTTTCATTGCAATCAACCAGAAAACTGCAAAAGTGCGAAAGTAGAAATAATTTAAACACTCAAGAGTAAACGACATTGTTTCATTTAATACATGCTAAGCCCCGCTCATCATGTCAATAGTAAAAACTTCAAAGACTGTAATCTTAGATCTTTTTTTTTTCGTACAAAAAAAACTTTCGACAAAAAAAAAATGCTGGGCCAGTTTTTCTGTACTTTTGGGACAACTGTGGGCCGAGTCTCACGACGGTCGGCAGGAAATTTTCGTAGTCCTACCTCCTCTTCTTCTTGTAATGTAAAATCTTAAAATGGGAGACAAAAGCAACATATATAGAAGGAAAACGTACTGAAGGGTCCAGCAGTGGCAGCTCTCCAGACACCGAGAAGCCGCCTTCCAAGTCAATTAAAACCTTCGATATGAACACCACAGAGCTGGCCGACATCTGGAAAACACGTAACAATATACAGGACAACACCAACAAACTTCTAGAGGAAAACCGAACTATCAGAGAGCAGTATCAAGAACTCACTAAGTCTCTGGAATTCCACGTATATAAAATCGAAAAGCTCGAAGAGAAAAAGATAGCTTTAAAGAAAGAAGTAGCGTCGCTAAAGAAGGCGTTAAGCGAGAAAAACAAGCTGGTCGACGAAATGTACGACGACCTAGCGGCAGCGATCAACCAGGTCGACGATCTTGAGCAGTACACCAGTAAACATAATTTGGAAATTCATGGCATAGCGGAAAAACCTGATGAAAATGTCTTTGTCCATATCATCACTATTTATAAGTTTTGATTGCGTGATTCACGTCATTATTATGCCAATTAAATACCTCTTTGTTTTCGAGTACATACCTCTGTAGCCACAAACGGAAAGGGTTAGTTCGTTCATTCGATCCACAAGACACGTGCTAGTCGCACAACATTAGAAAGAAAGATAGACTGATCGAAGGATCGTTGTAAAACCGAATGTAAGAGCGGGGAAAGAGGTATGTGATCTTAATTGTTATTGTAATATCTTAGGATCGTGAAATGAATTACATTGAAAGCACATTTATTACGCTCATAGAAATTTATGTTGTTTAGAATTGTCATTATGCACGCCCCACGTGGTTAAGTTAAGATCGTTTTAATTAAGCTTAGATTTACTAGTAATAGCCTTTATTTCGCCTATTGTATTTCAGTTTTTACGAAATTTCAAGTTAAATTAAAGAAAGCAGAATCGATAGATGCTTGGAGTTTCGGTAATATAAAACATTTCTCCGTCTCGGCGTTGGTTAACAAGCTTTGGTAAAACAGAAAGATCGATGTCAGCGTCCGCCCCGTTACAGGTCTTGACATATGCCCTCGGTTGCTAAGTAAGAACTACACCCAGTCCACGCCAATAGCCCATTTCACAGTTGTGTGCGTAGTGATCTGGCCTTTGACTGGAAGTGAGGCTAGGTTCAGATCATTACATGTGAAAAGCAAGCAGGTTTGCAACAAAATGAGGTTAGCTCTAACCTTTTTTCCGCTCAAAGACCAGGGCACTAAGCACACAACTGCAAAATGGGCTATTATCGTGAGATTTAAATCTTACGGAGCTAGACAGGACCTGTATGTAGCTCGCAAGCACCTCAAAACCTCAGAACAATTTTTCCAAGATACTGGTATTGAATACATCAACGAGAACTGGACAAGAACGCGTCGCGATTTATTCCGTCTGGAAGAAGAAAAAGCTGCTGAATTGGCATAGTATGTGGACCATGGATGGTAAGATCTTCATTAGGAAGTCGGCAGAAGATCGACCCGCCCGTATTATAATGTTGACGATTTAGATATTGTCCCCTCCAAAACCTCTTAATATTTCGTATTTCTATTAAAACGCGAGGAGCTGTAGGAGGAACCGAAAAGAGGTGACATGAATCTCACTCATCACTTCATTTCCCTTCTATACTCTCAGCCGCTTTGCTTTTTCATGTTATGCATTGCACTAATTTTGTTACCTGTTTCACACTATAATTATTATAAGCTGGATGAGGTTTGCTTTCGCAGAGATGACAAATTCCATACAAACTCCGACGACAACGTCGCTCTCAATTCTAAACTCTGCATATATCTTAGCGGTATCTCGCTTAATGTCAGAGGCCTAAATAAGTCCATTAAGCGCAGGACACTTTTTATAGCGGAGCCAGCGCGCTAGCGCGTCAGCGGAGCTCCATTGCTAAGGAAATTTGGTAACCTATCAAGCGAAAAAATTTTGGTAGTGACGTAATAGTCACGTGACCGTCCGTCCGTACATCCGTACGTCCGTACGTCCGTCCGTCCGCACCACAGGCTTACCAATACACTTCCTACACTGGATATGACCCTGTGCTGAATCCCGTGTGTTTTTGGCGCGAAATTGCATGTTGACCCGCGTTGTAGCAAAACAAGCAAAGACAGCAAAAGTAAAAAACAAATTTGTTAATGGAAAAAAAAAGTTCAAAAGAACACTCAGTTGTCTTTTTGGTGGAAGGGGAAAAGTTCAATTTAGGCGAAAAAAATTAGGCGATAAAGTTCAGGCAAAAAGTTCAAATTTGCCTCGTCGGTTCTGTTCAAACTCGGTCGGCACACCGCTTGAGTTTGCAGCTTTTCGCAGCGGTTTCGGCGCCAAATATAGCAGAGCTAGTGGTTTTTGGCTTTTTCTGTCCACAACCATGGTTTTTACGGCGTTTCAAACACATTTTGCCAGGAAAAACACCAGCATTTTCATGCTGATAGGCAGCTTGTCACGAAGAAAGAAATAAGTATTAAAATTAACTTATAATGTAATGTTAAACGCCCATGGCCTAGTGGACTAATCACCGGCATCTCACGCTGACGAGCCGGGTTCGACACTCAGCGGGAGCAGGTAGTTTTTTTCTTTTTTTTCTTTTTTTGTTTTTTAATTTAACGACTTGAATGAGAGTATTTTCACAAATTAATAACTGCCAGCAAAAACAAAACAAAAAAAAAACAAAACAAAACAAAAAACAGACAAAACAGAAAGGGGGGCTCCGCTTTTAGGCTTGGCTAAATCTATATATTACGGTATGTATTAGTTATAGTTATTTTTTGTTTTTTGTTATTTTTGTTATCATAGTTTCCATCCGCCTCGAATAGTCCAAGCTAATTTTGCGGGTGGAACTACAGGGGGCCCTCACATCAAATATGTACTGACATGAATAAAAGATTGAAGTTTGCTTACCTTTGTTGTTCGTGTGTTTGATCGGGAATGGCGGCCATTTTGAAAACTTCTGACGCGGTCATCTTTTCGAGGTCTGGGGCGATCCGATTGCGCGTCGATAATAACAAACAGACAAGGGATGAAACTCCCCAACGGCCTTCGTTGAATGCTTGCCACCATCAGGGGGTCACGGAAGTAGATTGAGAAAGATGACCGAAAGTTATCTTACAAGCAGGCTCTAGACGGGATGCTCGTTATTTGAACAACGAGCTTTCATAAAAACGGCTAACGGGAACTATGCTAGCGATTATTCTGATCTCATGAGGGAAAAGGCACAAAAATCAACATGTTTACACCCCTGTTTAAGCTCATCATTACTTATTAGCGCTTTTGATGAGACTTATAAACAAGAAATGCTCCACAAAGGGAAATAACCCTCCAGACAGCTTTTAAAAATACTTTCTTCCTTCGGAAGAGAAGTACAAACTACAACAGCAAAACTCATGATTGCCCCGGCCTTGTTCCTCACTTGTATGGTGAACTGTTATACCCAGTTCAGACGTCGTGCTTCTGCCGTGCTGAACTAAATTGCAATTAGGTTCGACAGTAGTGCGCCAGAAGCACGACTCTGATTCAGACGTCGTGCTAGAGTCGTACTTAATAGGCCATTTCCGAGTTTTGTCTGCATGTGAATGAAAATTCATTTTCATATGAAAGGCTATGCACCAAGCCTCGCTTTGAAAAAGAGGTCCAAGACAACTCAGAAATGGCCTATTCAGGATTTACTGAAGCGACCTCATAATAAGTCAGCAGTATGCAAAAATTATGGTAATATGGCGTATTCGAATTTACAGCAAAAAACGCCTACTCGTAAAACTCTATCAAAACTCTATGTAGCAGATATATTCCTTTTCTTTTTCCAGTATACAAGCAAGGCGGATGCTAATTGCGAGTTTGTTTCATAACTACACCGGCTATTTTCCAAGAAAGTCATTGCCGATCGATCATGTCGTCGGCTTCACCGGTTAACATGGTTCGAACAAGTATGGAACACTTGCTCTGACGCGAGGTTCATGAAAACATTCCGTGTGTCCTTCTTCTTTCCAGGACGATCTTCTTTCAGCCTTCTTCTTCTTCTATGCACGACTGGTTTCCGAAAACTTGCTGATTCAGAGTCGGTAGGAGTCTTGTTCTTCGTGCTCTCTGTCAAGTCTGTAATCTCCATAGCCAGCTAGTGGAATGTTAATGTTTAGGTGCTTCTGCGTTGGATGATAAATGATCACCCAGCTTCAAAATCGCGTACATTTCGTCCAAATGTGTTCCCAAAGCCGCTATGTAGGACAACAACACTCAATGCGCATACTCAGTAAAGAAACATTGTCCTCATAACTCCTCTCGGGATCCCGATCCCGCGAAAATACATTTGTATAATTTATGAATTTAGTTCGGCTCGGCAGAAGCACGACGTTTGAATCGCTGCCGTGCCAGAGTCGTGTAGCACGGCAGAGCTTGTCAAACTTAATTGTTCAGTCGAACTTAATTCAAAAATTTGATTCAGACGCCGTGCTTCTGCCGAACTTTTGTCGAACTTAATTCTTGAATTACGGCAGAAGCGCGACGTCTGAACTGGGCATTAGTATGCATTCAAAACTGAAAGGTTTTCGTCCTTCTTCGAAACAACTGAAAACGTTCTCACCTCACATGGAATGGAGCGTGCCTTGCACCAAAAAACGTTGCAGATTTCGAATGCACCAATCTGTCAATCAGGTATTCGCATATCTCACTTCCGTGACCCCCTGATGGTGGCGGATATGCTACGAAAACAAGCATCTGGAAAACGACATCAAAACATTTAACATTTGTGAATTTTTCTGACAAAATTTGCCCGCAGATCCTTACCTTGCCACAAACTTGTTTTCGTGAAATTGCGACGATATATATATATATATTTTTGCGAATATCGACTTTATTCGAAGGCTCTCCTTCCAGTTTCATCCCTTGTCAATTGCTTATAGATTTACGAACGGTTTCCGAAGGTTTCTCAGTCCCAGACCTCGAAAAGATGACCCCGCCGGAATTACTCAAAATGGCCGCCATTCCCGATCAAACACACGAAGTTGTAACAAAATTAACCAAACTTCAATCTTTTATTCATGTTCACTTATTTCATGTGAAAAAAAATGGCTTCACAATAGTAGAAGCGACGTACTTTTTGATAAGAAACCTGTAGTGAAAGCTTTTGGCGAGCAGAATGGAGCGGTAATATTTATTTTTCTCATTAGAAGAGGTGTCATGATTCTTCTCACACCAAAGTTCAAACCGAAAACGTCCACGTAACCTGCGACAAAAACAGAAGATTCCTCATCGTAAACGCTACAACTGATCGATGGAGAAGATTTAGTATTTGTTAACATCTCCTCCCCTATCGAACAAAATGCCCTAGTAGTGTTCTAGGAAAATCTTCCACAGACGTTACGCACTTTTGCAACACATAATATTATATTAGGTTTTCTCAGAGCGCAATTAAAAGTTTTAAGCTGCTAAAATGGAATATTTCGTTCAGACCAACCGAACTTCACCAGCGCAGCCACAATGAAGTGGCTTTGTGACTGATGAAGTTCAGTTGATCCGAACGAAATATTCCATTTTAACAGCTTAAAACTTTTTTATTAAGCTCTGAGTCAGGAAAATATTTTATTACTTTTTTAAAATCATGTTTCCAGAGCAGGAAAACAATATTTCTGATTGTGTTATATTAGGTGGGGATTTTAATAGTCTTCCAGAAAACATTGATAAAGTAGGTGGCGAAGACATCAATTAGTACGAAGAATTGAAGTAATACATCTAATAAATGATCTTAGTAGCAACCTTGATCTAATTGACATATGGAGACCACAAAATCCAACTGAAACGCGTTTCGCCAAGAGCAACAACTCTGGCTCGACTACTGGCTTGTTTCACAAAATCTAGTCCTCAGTGTCAGCAATACTGCGATAAAATCATGCTTTGACTCTGATCATTCCCTGATCTTCATGGGATTTAGACAAGAAAGTAAGTCTGGAAAATCCTGCGGGCCCCGTTTTTGGAAATTCAATAACTCGCTCCTAGAAAACGAAGAATTTTTGACAAACCTAAGATTCTATAGTTCGCATGCGCGGATTTCACAAATGAAAACCACAGCTAGGCTCCTTAGGGAGGAAGCGCCATCCCACGGAGTCACCTCGGATGCGCTACTACATAATCATGCAATTCTTTAAGTGTTTCCCGCTTATCGTAAGCAGCTGTTACACTGATGTTCAATTTTCGTCTTGTTTACTTTGCCTTTTGTAAACCTTCTAAGCATGCAAGAATCTTGCAATCACTCTCACGCGCATTTTCTACTTTCCCTGCATTAGCTTGGAGATATTTTTGTAAAGACGAAAATAGGGTCATAGAAGAATAGGAAGACGGACGGGAAGGGGAGGTCAGTGCCGTGAGAGGGAAGACGAAGACTAGGAGGCAACTGACGGCAACGTCTTCATTTCATGTTGGATATTTTTTTTTTCAGACTAGTCAAAGGGCTCTGAGAGAGAGGTCGTAAATACGGAAGTAGATCTAGTACGAGACGAGACTATTGCACTCCCCTCTCCCCAAATTTTGAAAATGTTGAAAATGTTGAAAATTTGAGCAGCAGCTCCCTCTTGTCGTCAGACACTCAGGGTACAACAGAGGAATTGTATTTGATTAAAACAGATTGCTTATTTACGAAATTTCGTAATTAATGAATGGAGCTTCACATATAAGAAACAATACATTTTTCCAGACAATAATTATTAAGATAAGACCTTGTTTGCTTTTGAAAACCAAACGCGTTCAATTTTCGTTCCAAGGAATGCTACCTGCAAGCTATTCCGCTCGATTTCCAAGTGATTTGACACTCATTGAGCACGTTTTTGAAAAAAATAATAAAAGGCTATAAGGGTTACGAAGAACTGGTCAATTAAAAATATTTCCGGCTCCAATTAACAATTAATGTTTTTCACTTAACCGTCGATTCCCAGAAGCGTTTGAACATTTCCTACGTCTCGAGTAACCCTTGCAGACATCTCTCCGCTCTGTCACAGCAAAAGTCTATCCTTGAAGAAAGAGCTTTCTGAATTCCACTGTTAAAGCTGTCGAGTGTTCCTTGGGGCTTCTTCTTTTAATTTATTATTCTAAAATGGTCACTCTTTTTCCAAGAATGGGATATTTGGCGTTTTAAAAATGCACGCGTGAAGGACACGGCAGCCATTTTGAAATGAAATCGGATGCAAGTCACCGACCAAAAATGAGTCCACGTTTTGTCTGAGGTAGTTTAATATATTCTTTTTTTAAGTTTACAACATAGCGGGTGAACGACAAATCTCTCCCAGCTTCAATAAGTCGTTCATTGCGAAAGCGCATTCACGACTTAACTGATGGGAAGACATGAAAGACCGTTTAGCCCAATCCTTCCACTTACCTGGACGTTTCAGGGAATACTTTCGGGCGGCGCTGTCCCCCTTTAAGATGACACCAGCCCTTTTATGCATCCCTTCGTCCTGAACAGGCTGAAAGTACTTAAAATCAATGGCACTCGACACATTTTGCGGGGAGGGAGAGCCTCCAGCGTTAACATCGTCTTTCCCAACATCTGTTGTAACCAGTGTTTGTGCCTGACTTGTTGTGATGGGTACCTCCTGAACAACTGATTGGCGTTTTGGTGGAGTCATTATCTCCCCTGAAGCTCCCACCTGAGTGCCAATTCCTATGTCACCCTCACTATCAAACCACAGTCGGCGAGATACTGTTAAGAAAAATTCAGAATTAGAATTAAGTTCCAAATAAAAAGGAAAAAATACGAAACCGCTCCTACACGAAAAACTGTGAACACAATTTTGTGAATAGTCTATTACATCTAGTAATCTAGTCAAATTAGCTGCTGTTCATGCTTCAGCCATGCTTCATGGAGAAATCATGTTCAACAGCCAAAAAAGCGATGGAAATACAACTCTTCCTGAAGTGTGCATGCAGGTTCGCAAATGTTATTAGGAATACAAAGGACTGGCCAATTAGTCGTTACGTCTTGCCAGTTGATCTTTCCGTCGCCAGCCTCTGTGCCAGGCAGAATAAGAACGTCATCACATTGGAATTTCTTGGTTTTTAAACTGATCGTCAACGTTACAGGTTTCTTGAAAACGTGGCCATTGGGTCGAAGATTAACGACAGGCGCACCAAAGATGACGTCATTTTCTAGATCCGTTTGAATCATAAGACCATAGTACTTCGATGGATCCTCTAATGTAATGTTTACAGAGACAGTATCGTCAACAGCCCCAGGAGGACACTCCAGTTTGACACCCTCCCCAGCTACAGTACCACCTTCACCTGTAATCGTCTTTGAAAATGAGTACTTGTCCGTAAATAATGAGTTGTCCATGGTGTTTGCTTGCAAGTCACCTTTGGGTAAATAATAAAAGTTATTTACCAGTGAGAAATACGCTGATTACACTGCATAAATCGCTTTGCCTAAAAGGATACAGTGAGTGACAGGAGTCGTTGCATCACCCTCCCCTTCACCCTTGTCTAGTAAATTTGTCTCCTCATTAATTCAGTTCTTTTTCCAAAGAACACAATGCCTGATGAAAGAGAGGGAGACAGGATTCTACTGACGGTGTTCCAACAAAGTGGCAGTAGTCGTTTAAACGATATTTGTCGTCTCTTCTTGGTAGCTGCAGCTGGACATACGCACAGTTCTCTCGTTATTCAATAATACTTTTGAACAGTTACATGAAACTACAAAAAGGATTTGGCATATCTCGAAACATTACAAGTGATTCATTCAATAAGGACAATGGTTATTGAAGTTTTCCACTACTGGTCTTTAACAATTAGCCTTTGACAATAAAGGGATTCCGTCGAGGGGATTTTACGTTATTTGGTCAAACGTAATTAGAATTTAGTACCTTTTAACGTAAACCAATTGCTTCTATAACATTTACAAAGGCAGAAGCAACCATAATCATTACGATGTAGTGATTTTTTCAAGGGGGAGGATTTGAAAAACTTGGGCCATTTCTTTCAAATTGCAGTCCATTTTCATCGTAGCTGAAGCCACTTATTTATGATGTTTCAGAAACTGGAAGAGTAATTTTAAACAGAACCAAACCATTGTTTATGTGTTTTCTTTGATTCTATATGTCTTTCAGCTTTTTAAAATACTCAAGAGTAGGTGACAGCCTCTTAAACGCTTTAGCTTCAAGACCAAAAATAACCACAGCCACCGCTCTAAAATTTTTCAGAGAGTTTTCCTGTCGCATAACATTAAGAACTGCCTTTAAAAGTGTTGACCGTTGAATTCCGAGTACAGAAGCCTCGAAGAGAGCAAGTGCTTTTAATACGGAAGATATGGAAGAAGAAGAACACCATCACCAACAAGAAGAACAAGAACAAGAACAACAACATCAACAAGTTTTCTTGAAGAAGTTGAAGTTGTTATCTTTTAACTGCTCTGGGATGCATTCATTTGTTACCTTCAGCCTTCAACGACCCACTCTGCAAGTATTCAGGTTTTACTGGCATAACCTGCAAGAGACAGAATTTCACCTGACTACTTGTAATGATTACTTATAATACGCAAAGGCTTTTAAAAAACGGCAAGGGTCATTTGTGTCCAGGAAGTTGAGTCCAATAAACAATAATGACTTACCACTTTGGGAGGAAATGAGCTGGCAGAAGTAGCCTTCTTAAGGTCCCCAGCTCCAGAACTTCTAAAAAGAGGAACATAAATCATGGAACAAAAACTGAAGGTGGCAGAAGTTTCTGTTTCGATCTTAGAAACACTGCCCTTTTCTACAAATTGCGGTCAATTTGCTGTTGTCAGATACACTAGTATGACGTAAGTCAAAAGGAATTAGTATCATAGCCGTCAAACTTTAATTTAAAAACCAACAAACACTTAAAGTGCACCTAACCCCAAAATTTTTTTCCCCGTCAAATAAATTCTGTTATCATTTGGAGCATTTCGTCACAAAAAGTTTTTGATTTGGTTTAATCCCTGATTTTCTGTGCGCGGTTGAAGTACGGAAAATCGGGCGAAAATAGACACCATTTTGGTTCAAGGTCGAGCAGTGGGGGCATGGGACTAGTCACCTTGTGACGTCAAATCAAGAACTCGCAGTCTCCCGCTATCTCCATCGGAGCTATATTTCTCTTGAGCTCTCGAAGATGTACAGAAAACTGTCGACCGTTCGTATTGCTCCGAGACGTAGTAGCCAAAGAAACGAATCACAAGACGTATCACTACATAATACATATATGTTATTTACCGGCCGGGAGGTCCGTATAAGGAAAAACTGTGCCCGCGGTCTTGAGTACGGCCCGAGGCCGCAGGCCGAGGGCCGTACTCAAGACCAAGGGCACAGTTTTTCCCTATACGGACCGACCTAGGCAGGTAAATAACATTTTTATTTTTTTCCCAACATTTGCGAGTTTGTAGATCAATCTTGAAAGGTTGTCAGAACGCGCGTAAGTTTCACTGAGTCAGATGGCAGGAAACCGTGGAGCCAATGTAATCATAAACACTTCAAACTTTTTTAAAACTTAAGTGTAATATTTTCGACTAGAAACTACCGTATCAACACGGAAAAGGTTGTTTTTCAAGAACAGACACGCACATGGAAAATCCTGCCCGGCATAGGGATAAACAACCCAATTAAATACTTATAATTAAGCTTAAGCTTACTATAAACAAAACCAAAGGACTCAATCGTTAGGACAGGTTTAATTGCCCTTGCCTAAAAAATGAAAGAGAATAATACTTCGAAAAACATTTCTGTTTAGCCTAATTACTTTCATTTTATGTTTTGCTTCGTACCTGTAAACGTAGGTGCTGGTTCTTTGGATATAAACAATTTAATTATTTAGCGAAATCGTTCGGTTTGATCTCAGTTTTAACCAAAGCGAACGGTGCGCTGGCTTTTAAGCTTATCTTCATTTAAGCTTGCGACAGATGAAAAAGCAAAATTCCAGTTTAAGCCTGCACAATTTCTTGAATGAAAATATACCGAACCTCGTTAATTTAAGAGTAAAAACTGAAAAAGGAAGTCATTAAAGTAAATATCGGAGTCAAAAGGCATTGTGGCGATCGCAATTTAAAAACTAAAACTGCTGTGTTAAGTGAATTCAACAACAAACTCACCAACCGCCATGCTAAGCTACACAAAATTAAAACGAGTACTTGCCTTTTGAAGGTATTTCAAGGTCTTTAATTCCCCTCCTTGTTGAACTTTCCATTTACAACACACACAAGAATTGCGACTTGCCAAAAAAGTCGCATCTTTGAGCCGTAAATAAAAAAATTCTCGAGTTCAACCGAGGTATGTTGTTTTTTAACTTTCATTCAATGGTCCATGACAAAACCGGTCCGGATAGGAAAAAACTGGACCGGCGGAACGCGCATCAACAGCCAATCAAATTCAAGGATTCCGGATTCCGGACCGGCAAAATGCTTAAGAAAAAAATAAAGCATTTTATTACGACGAGCGACCGGAGGTGAAGAGACGAAATGAATGGATTTTGTAAAGCAATAGCGAGCAAAGCGGCAGCCTTCCAAGCACTCGACAGACTTGATACTACGTTCGATGCATTTTAAGCAAAGATTTGTTGTCGCAGAAGAAGGTATCTGATCAAACGATAGCTTTTTGTGTATCTCCAATGATTCAACGGCCGATTGACCACAGAATACCCTGCCACATGAACTATTTTTTGTGGAGCCCTCTACGCGATACGCGGTACGCAGAAAATTATTACCTTTGCGAATTATTCAAGTTGGCTACATAGTAAGCGCTAAATAATTACATGTAAGCGGTGGCCAAAACAGCTTAGGGTTTAAAATTAAAGACCGTGTTTATAGAAAGTCCTCCTTCAGCGGAACCGAACGCGCTTTCTCCACAATAACAAACCATTGCCATTATTCCTTATTCTAGTCTATGAACGTGCTCGCTATCCCTCGCTATAAGAATTTTATCTTGAGTCATTTTAAATCACTCGAGCACAACAAAACATTACTGTGCAGAGATCCCTTATTCATATCCTTCGTTGAAGTAGACTGCAAGCAGTCTCTTTCTTCTTTTATTAACATTTCTTTGGGCGAAAAAAGGCCGCAAGAAGATCGAAGTGCGAGCGATGAGCGGCGAAGCCTCGAGTCGCGAGTCAAGAAGCGAGGGCCGGTTGATTTACATAATTTGTACATTTCTGCTCGCGCGTAGGATCTGAGGAAACTGCTAGCACGTTGAAGCAAGAAAAACGATTGGTAAGATAATCTCAGTTGAACCGATACTAACAAACTCTCGTGCTTATAATTCTCGTCAATTGCCTTCCTGATTCACTAGTGTTATAAATTGTTGTTATTGTTAATACTGGTTACAGAAATGGACAAGACGTAAGTAATATCGCAGTTTCCACATTTACTTCTATGTAAAATAAATAAATGAAGAAAGGAATGCTTTATTAAAATTTTCATTTCTATAAGAGACTCCCTCAGCTTGAATGTAAATCTCAAATGCGAGAAGCGGAGAGCAGGAAAACCAAGACCAAACGTGAAGACCGAACGTGCGAAATAAAATGTAAACACTCACGGGCGAAGCTCATCATTCCGGCTTCTTCACGGCCCTCCAAGGCCAATCGTTGCTTTATTTGCTGTTCCAGTTCTTAGTTTGCCTTTATTTCATTTTTGCATTGAGCGATTCATTCTTCGTTGGTTAGCAGGTTATTAGCAGATATGGCCAGGACGGCACTTTCTTCATCATTTGTCGGTGTACTGTCGACTTCGTGTTCCGCATCTATCTCGTATTCAGAGCTAAAAGTCATCTACAAATCAGCAGAATCCGCGTTGCTCGTCTCAGTATCTGCTTTGGATTACAACATTGGAATTTTAGTTATACTATGACTTTGTTCGAATTAGCTCGAAGGTCAGAAGGCTTCGATCAACAAATAAAGTCAGAGAAACACAGCTAAAAACTAAGCGGCGTGGAATTCTTGGTTCTTGATCTGACGTCACAACTACGGCTCGCTCCAGGTTCCTCTTACTCGGACTTGAACCAAATTTTTGTTGAATTTAACAGGGCACAGAAAATCGAGAATTTAACCAAATCAAAAAATTTTTGCGAAGAAATGTTCCGGATGATAACAGAATTTATTTAGCCGAAAAAAAAATTTAGGGGTTAGGTGGACTTTAAGAAATAAGAACACAACAACAACAGCAACACTTTACTTAACGTTAAAACATACACTTAGCTATATGATTTAGTTTAAAGAAAAACTGAACCAGCTACTTTACAGGTATGCCACGATAAAAATAAATAAACAAAATAAGAGATAAGATATTGATCAGACAATTGATCAAACACAAAATAAGAAAATTTAAATAAAACTTATAATTACAAGGAAAACCTCTAGGGCAAAAGTTCAGAAAGGTGAGTTATTTCCATTCACCACTGACCAGCTAGTACAGCGTGTCTGTGAAATCAAATGCTTAATTAAATTCCAATTTCTCCTCCTGTTTGCATTTCCTATTTGCAATTCAAGAATTTAATTATAATTTTAAATTTTCAATGCATGTAATACTTTAGGACTCCTGTTGAGCTTAGCTGATACAAACCTTTCGTTTGAAGTTTCCCCGGAATTGTCTTTTTTGTTTTCTTCTCGCGATTGCAGTTGTTTTTCTGACTGCTTGTCATCTTCATTTTCATCATGATCGGACATGCCACAAAGTGCTTCTGTGGTTTCTAAAGATATACAGGGCAAGTTCAACATCAAGCATTAAACGTCGATATAAAAAGATCACTTCGTTGGCCTTATTTGTAAACAGTTATGTCGAGCATCCCAAGCAACCGTCGCGAAACAGAACAGCTTCGCAAAGTTTCGTTCACTTTCAAAACCTCAAATGCCTTTAACATACTACCAATAAGCCGCTTATGATACAATCATCGAAAGTTTAAACTGAATTTGTACATAATCCTGAACTTTATGCGAACTTTTCATTGCACTCAAAAAGTAAACTTGTTTATTTCCTAATTAACGACATTGTTTCATTTAATACATGCACATGCTAAGCCCCGCTCATCATGTCAATAGTAAAAACTTCAAAGACTGTAATTTTAATCTTTTTTTTTTCGTACAAAAAAAACTTGCGACAAAAAAAAACTGTTGGGTTTTTTCTGCACTTTTGGGACAACTGTGGGCCGAGTCTCATGACGGTCGGTAGGAAATTTTCGTAGTCCTACCTCCTCTTCTTCTTGTAATGTAAAATCTTAAAATGGGAGACAAAAGCAACATATATAGAAGGAAAACGTACTGAAAGGTCCAGCAGTGGCAGCTCTCCAGACACCGAGAAGCTGCCTTCCAAGTCAATTAAAACCTTCGATATGAACACCACAGAGCTGGCCGACATCTGGGAAACACGTAACAATATACAGGACAACACCAACAAACTTCTAGAGGAAAACCGTACCATCAGAGAGCAGTATCAAGAACTCACTAAATCTCTGGAATTCCACGTATATAAAATCGAAAAGCTCGAAGAGGAAAAGATAGCTTTAAAGAAAGAAGTAGCGTCGCTAAAGAAGGCGTTAAGCGAGAAAAACAAGCCGGTCGACGAAATGTACGACGACCTAGCGGCAGCGATCAACCAGGTCGACGATCTTGAGCAGTACACCAGTAAACATAATTTGGAAATTCATGGCATAGCGGAAAAACCTGATGAAAATGTCTTTGTCCATATCATCAAGCTCGGAAATGTTCTAAATTTCAAGATCAGCAAAAATGGTGTTGTAACGAACGCTATTTATAAGTTTTGATTGCGTGATTCACGTCATTATTATGCCAATTAAATACCTCTTTGTTTTCGAGTACATACCTCTGTAGCCACAAACGGAAAGGGTTAGTTCGTTCATTCGATCCACAAGACACGTGCTAGTCGCACAACATTAGAAAGAAAGATAGACTGATCGAAGGATCGTTGTAAAAACCGAATGTAAGAGCGGGGAAAGAGGTATGTGATCTTAATTGTTATTGTAATATCTTAGGATCGTGAAATGAATTACATTGAAAGCACATTTATTACGCTCATAGAAATTTATGTTGTTTAGAATTGTCATTATGCACGCCCCACGTGCTTGAGTTAAGATCATTTTAATTAAGCTTAGATTTACTAGTAATAGCCTTTATTTCGCCTATTGTATTTCAGTTTTTACGAAATTCCAAGTTAGATTAAAGAAAGCAGAATCGATAGATGCTTGGAGTTTCCGTAATATAAAACATTTCTACGTCGCGGCGTTGGTTAACAAACTTTGGTAAAACAGAAAGATCGATGTCAGCGTCCGCCCCGTTACAGGTCTTGACATATGCCCTCGGTTGCTAAGTAAGAACTACACCCAGTCCACGCCAATAGCCCATTTCACAGTTGTGTGCGTAGCGATCTGGCCTTTGACTGGAAGTGAGGCTAGGTTCAGATCATTACATGTGAAAAGCAAGCAGGTTTGTAACAAAATGAGGTTAGCTCTAACCTCTTTTCCACTCAAAGACTAGGGTACTAAGCACCCAACTGCAAAATGGGCTATTATCGTAAGATTTAAATCTTACGGAGCTAGACAGGACCTGTATGTAGCTCGCAAGCACCTCAAAACCTCAGAACAATTTTTCCAAGATACTGGCATTGTATACATCAACGAGAACTTGACAAGAATGCGTCGCGATTTATTCCGTCTGGAAGAAGAAAAAGCTGCTGAATTGGCATAGTATGTGGACCATAGATGGTAAGATCTTCATTAGGAAGTCGGCAGAAGATCGACCCGCCCTTATTATAATGTTGACGATTTAGATATTGTCCCCTCCAAAACCTCTTAATATTTCGTATTTCTATTAAAACGCGAGGAGCTGTAGGAGGAACCGAAAAGAGGTGACATGAATCTCACTCATCACTTCATTTCCCTTCTATACTCTCAGCCGCTTTGCTTTTTCATGTTATGCATTGCACTAATTTTGTTACCTGTTTCACACTATAATTATTATAAGCTGGATGAGGTTTGCTTTCGCAGAGATGACAAATTCCATACAAACTCCGACGACAACGTCGCTCTCAATTCTAAACTCTGCATATATCTTAGCGGTATCTCGCTTAATGTCAGAGGCCTCAATAAATCGATTAAGCGCAGGACACTTTTTATACGGTATGTCTAGTTATAGTTATTTTTTGTTGTTTGTTATTTTTGTTATCATAGTTTCCATCCGCCTCGAATAGTCCAAGCTAATTTTGCGGGTGGAACTACAGGGAGCCCTCACATCAAATATGTACTGACATGAATAAAAGATTGAAGTTTGCTTAACTTTGTTGTTCGTGTGTTTGATCGGGAATGGCAGGCCATTTTGAAAAATTCTGACGCGGTCATCTTTTCGAGGTCTGGGGCGATCCGATTGCGCGTCGATAATAATAAACAGACAAGGGATGAAACTCCCCAACGGCCTTCGTTGAATGTCTTGCCACCATCAGGGGGTCACGGAAGTACATTGAGAAAGATGACTGGAAGTTATATTACAAGCAGGCTTTAGACGGAATGCTCGTTATTTGAACAACGAGCTTTCGTAAAAACGGCTAACGGGAACTATGCTAGCGATTATTCTGATCTCATGAGGGAAAAGGCACAAAAATCAACATGTTTACACCCCTGTTTAAGCTCATCATTACTTATTAGCGCTTTTGATGAGACTTACAAACAAGAAATGTTCCACAAAGGGAAATAACCCTCCAGACAGGTTTTAAAAATACTTCTTCCTTCGGAAGAGAAAGTACAAACTACAACAGCAAAACTCATGATTGCCCCGGCCTTGTTCCTCACTTGTATGGTGAACTGTTATACCCAGTTCAGACGTCGTGCTTCTGCCGTGCTGAACTAAATTGCAATTAGGTTCGACAGTAGTGCGCCAGAAGCACGACTCTGATTCAGACGTCGTGCTAGAGTCGTACTTAATAGGCCATTTCCGAATTGTCTTGTGCCTCTTTTTCAAAGCGAGGCATCGTGCAAAACCTTTCATATGAAAATGAGTTTTGTCTGCATGTGAATGAAAATTCATTTTCATATGAAAGGCTATGCACCAAGACTCGCTTTGAAAAAGAGGTACAAGACAACTCAGAAATGGCCTATTCAGGATTTACTGAAGCGACGTCATAATAAGTCAGCAGTATGCAAAAATTATGGTAGTATGGCGTATTCGAATTTACAGCAAAAAACGTCTACTCGTAAAACTCTATCAAAACTCTATGTAGCAGATATATTCCTTTTCTTTTTCCAGTATACAAGCAAGGCGGATGCTAATTGCGAGTTTGTTTCATAACTACACCGGATATTTTCCAAGAAAGTCATTGCCGATCGATCATGTCGTCGGCTTCACCGGTTAACATGGTTCGAACAAGTATGGAACACTTGCTCTGACGCGAGGTTCATGAAAACATTCCGTGTGTCCTTCTTCTTTCCAGGACGATCTTCTTTCAGCCTTCTTCTTCTTCTTTGCACGACTGGTTTCCGAAAACTTGCTGATTCAGCGTCGGTAGCGTCTTGTTCTTCGTGCTCTCTGTCAAGTCTCTCTGTAATCTCCATAGCCAGCTAGTGGAATGTTAATGTTTAGGTGCTTCTTCGTTGGATGATAAATGATCACCCAGCTTCAAAATCGCGTACATTTCGTCCAAATGTGTTCCCAAAGCCGCTATGTAGGACAACAACACTCAATGCGCATACTCAGTAAAGAAACATTGTCCTCGTAACTCCTCTCGGGATCCCGATCCCGCGAAAATACATTTGTATAATTTATGAATTTAGTTCGGCTCGGCAGAAGCACGACGTTTGAATCGCTGCCGTGCCAGAGTCGTGTAGCACGGCAGAGCTTGTCAAACTTAATTGTTCAATCGAACTTAATTCAAAAATTTGATTCAGACGCCGTGCTTCTGCCGAGCTTTTGTCGAACTTAATTCTTGAATTACGGCAGAAACACGACGTCTGAACTGGGCATTAGTATGCATTCAAAAACTGAAAGGTTTTCGTCCTTCTTTGAAACAACTGAAAACGTTCTCACCTCACATGGAATGGAGCGTGCCTTGCACCAGAAAACGTTGCAGATTTCGAATGCACCAATCTGTCAATCAGGTATTCGCATATCTCACTTCCGTGACCCCCTGATGGTGGCGGATATGCTACGAAAACAAGCATCTGGAAAACGACATCAAAACATTTAAACACGAAGACGCGCTATAAAAGGGATAGCTCCTCCCCCTCTTTGTCACGAAATCACTGCTTCAACGACTTAGAATCAAAGATGGCGGATTACGCGAGGAACAGGGGAAAATTCGTTATTCCAAAAACACGTCAAATGCTACCTACAGCTGTTGAATTTCGATTATAATATACTTACTTTGTGAGATAAAATTAAAAGTAACAGCAGGGACGACTCTTCCTTAGCTCAAATATAATATTTTAGCGTACGAAATTTGAATTTCGCGCTCGTAACAGCTCTGCCAATCGCGAGATGCTGCACGATGGCACACAGACTCCTCTCAGTCGGACGAAGCCTCTCTGAACCTTCAAAATGCATGGCTTGTGGACTTTCTTATCACAGCATGCTCTTGCCAAACTTTGGTTTAATGGTTAATAAATGACTATGTAGATTGTGAAAGAAAAGTTCACTGTTAGATTCATGGCGGGCGTTTGGCCGTTTCATTAGTCAGCTTTTGCTTCGAATCAAGGCGCTTTGAATGCATTGCTTTTGCTTCGAGAGTTTATCGTCCATTTATCTTTGACTGTCGATATTGTTACGGCTGATTCTTCCGAGAAAAACCTAAGATGCCTTCTTGTGTACCACGAAATGTGCCTGGAGGTGAACGTCAGGGGTGGAATGTATTCACACAAACAGATGTCGCGTGCCTTGCATTTTGACCCATGAAGAGAAAACTGGCGATTCTGGGCTCAGTTGTACAAGCAGGATATTTGCACACTACTTTTTTTTCGTCTAACAACATTGCGTAGCTCAGTGGCGATTTCAGACTTAAGAGGGCCACTAAAAGTTGAGGTCTGATCGCCAGATGGGCGACTGCAATTAAAAAATGTTACAATGTAGTTACTGTACAATAAAAATAAAATCAAATGTACTTTCATTGGGGTACCTTTCTTTTCTTTCCCTTCGTAAACTCTAAGTTCATTAACTATAGTAAATATTTTAGTTCTTAGAGAAATGAAAGCGATTCAGGAGTATTTAGATCAATTCACAATATATCAAGACACCATCTTGTTTTTATTGACATATGACTCCCGACTTACCCACGGTTCTATTGGCAACATCCCTCGATAAAAGACTTACTTCCCACCCAGGTTGGGAGGGTTTTATTCAATTAAATATAGTTTAATTTTTTTTAGACTAGAGGAAATTGAATGCCACTTTATTTTGGCCTGGGCCTCTAAGAATTCGAGGATACTAACCGAACAGCAACCAATCACTGGAGTTAATTTTTAACTCTGCAAATTAAGGAATGATTTAACTTAATCAGTAAAAGTAGAGAATGAGATATCTACAAAATTAAATCCACCTTCTTTGAACTCTATTATCTTAAGTGTATTTTCCCAAAAGTCATCAAAACATAAGCTGAAATAAAAGTTATAAGTATTACCTTATTAGAAATTTTAATTTGTTGTTTGTCATCAAAACATGCCAAAACTATAATTCAAAGTTTTGTTTAAAAGGCAAGACTCTGTAGAGCTTTTGAACATTACTTGACATAACAAACATTCGTAACACGTCAGACAATTATATAAACATTTTGCAAGCAGTCAAAAAAATTAAGCCCAGCCAATCAATAATCGAGTTGGAAATGTTTACAACACTGTTAATGATGCTACACAAATAAATTTAAGCTTATATGCCAAATTCAGCATTTGGGGAATAGCCTGAATTTCTTGCTTTAAGCAGGAACTGTTTGAAATATTAATTTTAACAGCCACGCTGTAATTAAAGCTTACTGAAAACAAAAAGGAATGCTTTTCCACCCTTTAACTTGCCCAACAAATAACACGATTGAATCGCAGTCGAATCTACAAAAACTACATCTCTCGGCTGTTTACAACCGGAATGAACTTTCAATTATTTAAGCACTGAACTAACTATAAATATGAAACATCAAGGTAATGATCGATCGGAAAAGCTCTAAAAAGCTGTTTACTGAACACAAATAGTAAGCTGAACTACGCGTACACTGTATTTCCGAACAAAAGTCATGAGTCAGAATTTAAAAGCACCGTACCTGACATTGTGACTTTGTAGCCTGTTTGACTTGACAGTTCACCCAAATTTCTGAGCAATGCAGCGAAAAATCAAGTGTTGTCCACTTTCCGAGAAACTATTAACAATTATTTAGTAGAAATGGACGAAATAAAGCTAGCAAATTGCTGGCAAAACACCTTTTCACGCCATTTTCCAGCTTTGGCCGCGAGCTGAGCGACCAGGCCTGAAAAGTGCACCAGTTAAGCACCAGTCTCCCTGAACAATCCGTGGCATTGGTGCCCAGTACTCCGCGTGCCTGCAAATTCACATCCCTAAGCAAAAAAACTGTTAACGCAGTTGGAAGGAGCATAGTCTGAAACCAAATATGCTGATTCGTTTTTACATTTATATTAAGACCTCACAAACCGGGGAATTATCAAAAGTTTAAGGTTCATTTTTTATTTCGTTTTTATCAAGAGAAAAAATAATAACGGTCGTTTTTGAATAACTTACAATTTTTCCTGCAATATGACTAGGAGAAATTACGGATATATTAAGCTCATCTAGTTTTAAAGTGATTTGAAATATTCCGTGCGCTCTGATCACATGACCGATGACGTCACAGCAATAAGGTTACATGGACCTTACTTTGACGTGAAGTTCTATTAAACAGCCAAAGTTTGCTTCTCTCTGCCTTAAACTGCCATAGCTACAGACTCATCACTAGTCCCCTGGGAAATGCTCCTGTACAGAGCCACTTTAACTTTCAAATGCCAGATGTAAACTGGTAATTTCCAAATTGCCCATTCCAATGACCATCAGGGCACGTTATCTGCTTTTAAATTGGTAGAGGCCCGTTCTTGCAGTGAGCTAAAACATCTTTTTTGCCACAGTCACGTGACTAATCTGACGCCATCACCCTAACATTGATATGAGGGGTAAGTTTCACACGATTGTAAATAACACATGGTACAACATCCTCTTCGACCACAAGTTAACTAAGCTATTTAGCATTGAAAATTTTTCATGTGCAAAGCATGCTGGGAAGGTTCTTATTATAATTATAATATTGTTTTTAATTATTATTACATTTATTTATACACAGTTAAAATTCATCAGGTAATCTTACCACGAAACTGCCCAAACCTGCTTTCCATGAATGCCGTGACATATCCATTACTTATTAAAGTGTATCTTCACCACGGCTTCTTTTGTTTTTAAAAAAATTGAAAATCTCACACGAAAGTATCCTGAGATATTAATATGTGAACGTAATTGCAAGTAATAATATAGAACTGCACCAGCGGCCCTTTTTTCTCCTGATCCTAGAGAGGATTGAGGAGCCAAATGAAACAGCCCTTGCCTACACTTGCACTTTATTTTGTAGTTTATACAAGGCTGGATCCAATTTGCCTTCTTCTTGCAAATGGAAAACAGGAGACTGCTTGCTGTTTAAGTGATGATTTGTTAAATGTCTTCATCAAACCAGCCTAGGACACTGTTGCTGAAAAGCCTGTGTGACTATTAGTGAATACATGCAACCCAAATGTTTTCAAGAGTTAGTGTTGTAATGTGTTGTTGGGAAAGTAAAAAAGAGAAATTGGGATTTATCAACCAAGTCGATTTGGTAAACTAGTCACCAGAAAGGAAAACTGATGTTTTAGCGTTAAATTTGCTCTAACGAATGGCTAACACTCAAAATGTCAACTTTTGAATTAGTTTGTGGTGGGTAATTTACCATATCAAACCAGTTGATGAATCAAGATTTTGCAAATCCATTTCTTGCATTGTTAACTTGCAGTTTAAAAAATAGAAATATATTTACTTACACAAATCAAACTACGTACTCATGACTTATATTAAATAGCTTTCCATCAACCAGTCTGCAAACTTTTTATTTTTTCCTTTTCATGTCTGCAAACAATTTACTTGGGCTTTTTTGCTTTTGCAAACAATTTTTTTTCAGGACTTTTGACCCCCCCCCCCCCCTCCAAAAATAATGGTCCGTCCCTAAGAACAGACCTTTCGCAATCGGAAAGCAGTAGGTTTTCTGGAATGGTGACTACAGTGATGCTGTTACTTTCAAATGACGGGTCGCTAGCAGCTAAAGGACCTATTAGTTGTTGAGGTTTTTAAGTTTTAATTTTGCAAAGGTGGTTGAAAAGTTTAGAGTTGAGTTTCTGGAGGTTAGCGCGAATAGAATGTACTAAAACTGATGGATTTTGGAAAGCTTGTTGCGACACTGCAGAATCTGTTTGCCTAGATCGTCCCATTTGTTGGACATAGCTTTAATAGTGATCCTCATGATATTACGTGAAAAAAAAAACATTTTGAGCGCATTAAAGCCGCAGGATGCGTGAAAATTTGTTCTTGTTTTGTTACGTTGCCATGTTTCTACCTATAGCGTGGCTCCACCACTCTCCATATAAACCAAGTACAATCCACAGTTACTGGACTCGCTCTGACGAAGGGCTAACGCTCGAAACGTCAGCTTTCAATTTCTTCACGGTGGCCAATTCACCTAATCAACTCAGTTGATAAATCCAAACTTTTGTGTTTCACTTCCCCACCAACGCAGCACCACAACCCCGTTGTAGTCAGTCAGTCAGTCAGTCAGTCAGTCAGTCAGTCAGTCAGTCAGTCAGTCAGTCAGTCAGTCAGTCAGTCAGTCAGCCAGTCAGTTACATGTAGTCGGTCTATTGGTTATTCAATAGTCCGGCGACATAGCTGGAAAATTGTGTCTTTTTTGTTACTCATGTCATATTTTGCAGATCTATAGAAATACGCCAGGTGACTCACTTCTGCTATAGAACCACTCTCAGTTCTCACCGTATGGCGCATAAACGGCGTAGAAGTTTTGCCTTGCTGAGGCCCCCCGCGAAGATAGCTGGTCCTTTTTCGTAATAGTTTAACATTTACTTCCAACAATAATAAATTTTGTTGTATTAATGAGTCATTCATACAGAACAATACTAACGTCAGTGCACTAATTAAGCGTGCCAAATTTGAATAGAAAGTTTTCCTTGCTTGCATGCATAGTGTTATTGTCTTCCATTGTGCGTGTTTCGGCAATATTATTTTCTTAGTATTATTTTCGAAAGAGAAAATTGTTAGCCGCATTTTTAGTGACCACCTGGTAGAGCTGAGCCGTGATGTAGGCCAAATATGGAGGAATCAAGCCAAACTGCATTAGTGTCAAGCAGCGTTGACTGGAGCAAATGCGTATTTTGCCAAGAAAATACAAGCGAGAAGAGGGAATGCCCAGCAAACTCGAAACAGAGCAACCGTGGTGCTGGATACATCACACATCAAAAGGATTTGGAGAGTTTTTATGAGGCTGGAGAACTTCAGCTTGACTTAGCGAAGCTGGATGAAGGAGATGGGATTGCTTAGACACTTTTGAAGCATAATGCTTCATGACATAAGTCATGCCGCGTTCAGTACAACGCAACCAAATTGAAGAGGCTGGAGAGGAAAAGAAAGCCAGCTGAAAGAAACGTATTGCAGCAACCCGATGAGAGTGGAAAGCGCACAAGATCTGACCTCCCTAGTCCGTCTGTAGGACAAGAAGTCTGTTTCTTTTGCGGGGGAGCAGCCACTGAGGGGAACCCGTTATCTTGGGCAAGCACATTGGAGCTAGATTCTCGTGTTTGAGCTGTTGCCATGGAGGTAAACGATTTTAATCTTTTAGGGAAACGTAGTGCTGGGGACATGGTAGCAATGAAAAGTCAGTACCATAAACAATGTTTAGTTGCACTATATGCGCGTACTAGACAACAGCCCGTCGTGAACCAGGTAGAGGAATCAACGCCACAAAGAGTAGCCTTTTCTGAAATCGTACGTAAGTTAGAGGACTGCAAAATGTGTACCTCTGACTGTTAGGTGTTAAAACTGTCCGATGTCATGACGGAATATTTGACGAGGCTACAGGAACTAGGCGCACCGACACAGGATCAGTCTGTACACTCAACGCGATTTAAAGACAAACTTCTCGCTAGCATCCCAGGACTGAGTGCATATGCGAAGGGGAGGGAGGTGTTGCTGGCGTTTGTAAACAGTATCGCGCAAGTACTGTCAGAGAGTCTTGAAAGAAAGCAGGATTGTAAAATAATGTCTCTTGCACGGGCTGCAGAAATTGTGAGGGACGATATGTTCAACAATAGTGACCTGTTCAATGGGACGTTTTCCCAAGCATTATGCCAACAAAGCTCTGTATCGCCGTCCTTGCTAACATTAGTCAAGATGATTCTCGTAGGCACTGATGAGCAATCTCACGAGCAGGGAAATCAGCAAGCTGCTCTCTCTATAGCGCAGCTTATAAAGTTCAACAGTATAAAGCATGGGTGGAGATCTACTGATGGGTCTGTTAGGCATAGTAGAAATCAGGAAACACCCTTACCTTTATACTTAGGCGTACTGATGCACGTTAAAACAAGAAGAAAGGAATTAGTAGAGAAACTTTGCCCTTTAGGTTTATCTGTGTCATATGACAGGGTACTGCACCTGTCATCAGACCTTGCCAATGCTGTGTGTGAACGTTATGAAGAGAATGGAAGGGTATGCCCTAAACTACGTGGACAGGTTTTTACTACTGCTGTTGTGGACAACATAGACCACATCCCTTCTCCACAACAGCAACAGGATCTTTCCATGGCACAAGCATTTCTCTTATTCAACACCCTAGTACCACTGAGGAAGGCCATCACATGGGACAAATTATTTTGCGGGAGTCGTCGCCTGAAAAGTGCATCAATCCTTTGCCTGCAAGCTACACCAGTGTCCCAGCTGTTGTATCGAAGAGCGGCAAGCCTTCTGTAAGCCCATCAGTCTCAGAGTCCATGATGATCGGTAATCAAAGTACCATTGCTGATGCAATCAGCAAAGAAGTCGAATGGTTAGAGGATATCAACAAGATCTACACCGCTGGAAAGACCGAGACGGACACTAGAAGTGTGAATGCGGCTATAGTTAGAAAGAGAACAATTAACGATCAAAGCAAAGTCTGAAATAAAAAAGCTGAAGCAATTCCGTGGTCTGCGTTTCACGCTGAGAGACAGACACAGGTAACTCCTAAGTGTACAAGCTCACTACTGCCTCTTTTTTCGGATTGTGCTCATTCCGTGGCGATGATAAGTCACGCCATAACTGTTATTAGCAAAGCCGTAGAGTATTTAAACCCGGGGAAAACTGTGGTTATTGCTTGCGACCAGCCACTCTTTGCTTTAGCGAAAACTATTCAGTGGGCTCGGAAGGTCGGACGAAAATAAGAAGGAACTGTTTGCATTTTTGTCCCAGCAAGCTGGTAAAATCGAGACCGATAGCAAGCAAGTTATAGTAACTAATGGCAAGGATGTATTGTGTTATCCCTCGAAATACACAAGCGAGAAGCTGTCACCCTGTTCACACGAGGAAGCAGACACACGGATGATGGTCCATGTAGCTGATGCAGTGGATAAGGGGCATAATTCTATCATGATCCGCACTGTGGACACTAATGTGGTTGTTTTGGCAGTGGCTGCTGTACACACCTTAGGAATCAAAGAGCTATGGGTATCGTTCGGAACAGGCAAGAATCACAAGATCCTACCGACCCATCGTTATGCCTCAGCATTAGGTCCTGTGAGATCGAGGAGCCTTCCCATATTTCACGCACTGACTGGGAGTAACACGACGTCCTTCTTTGCCCGGCATAGAAGGAAAACAGCGTGGAACACGTGGGAAACCTACCCTGAAGTGACTAGGGCGTTTGTCGAGCTGGCAAGTGGTCCCTCTTCCATCCTTGACGACACTCTGGCCACCATCGAGCGATTCATTGTGCTGATGTATGACAGAACCAGCACATTAGACAAGGTATGGCAACAGGCAGATTGATAATTGTATTCTTAATTATTCTTCATTGTATGATTTAACATTAAAAATGTATGTGCCCTTTTGCCAAAGTTAACGATGCCAGGAAGTATTTGTTTACCAAGAGAGGAAGAGACTTGGAGGGACTGCCACCGACGCGGGACGCGCTGGAACAGCATATTAAACGGGCGACCTACGAGGGAGGACATGATTGGGGCCAATCAACCGTACTAATGCCCCTGCTACCGCACCCAGAAGGATGGGGTTGGACGTCCACTGAGGAAACATGGTAACCGAGATGGTGCACACTGCCTGAAGCTGCAATTTCCTGCCAAGAGCTCGTCCGCTGTGGCTGCAAGACCAACTGTATGAACAATAGATGCAAGTGCTGTAGAGGTAATTTGCCTTGTACTTGTACATTGTGCGTGTGTGATGGAAGATGTATAAGAGAATATTTCTCATGAAGCATTTTGATCGAGAAGGACTCAACATGTATGTCAGTAGAGCCAGTCGCGGTCGTAAGTTAAACTAACTCAGCAGAAGAAACAGATTCCGTGTTAATTTTTTCTTAGTTTTACAAGACGATAACTGAACTCGGTTGCCATAGTAACACTTGGCAAGTTGTAACGTCTTACCTCTGACGAGATATACTAAAGAACGAATGATGTGGAATTATCGTTTTCCTGATCTGAACGAGCAAACGCTGCATAAATGGCATAAATTAATTTACACGCATAAATTAGGATGTGGTTACCATGGCCACGACATTTAATCCCCTTCTACATCTGGTCGCTACTGGCCATCCCTATACGCCGACTGATATCCCAATGTCCTGTAAAATACGTAGGAAATGGCTTTTCACATGTAGCGTATTTAAATGCAGTTTCCATGGAAACGGCGTAACTGTGAAGGTGGTTCTATAGCTAAAAATGTTTTCCTCGATAGTCTCTCTGTGTGTGCCAAATTTTAGGTCGGTAACAAGAAGTGCACAATTCAGCCGAAATTTTCAGCTATGCCGCCCGACTAAATGCATTTTGGAGGTTAGAGAAAAAAGTGGAGCTTCCTTACCTTTTGCCGAGTTTCTTTCTGTAGTCACGCTGTATACTTTTTCCAGCTTTTCTTGCTTGTAACGAAACCAAACAAACATTGTTGACACGATAACGATGAATGAAATCATTACACCGATGAATCTTTGACCAAGAGCAGCTACGTTCAAAGTGCGTAAAGCACTGCTCAGCACAGCGGAAACGATGTAATAAAAAAATGACGTCAAGCGTGCAGTCAGTGTTAGTACAAAATTCATCAGAGTATGGCACGTAGCACACAGAATATGCCATATAACAGAGAAGATCCAGACTGTCCCTCCTACGACTACAGTGAAGCTTATACAAAGGAGTTGGAAAAGTAAACTCACTATCTTCCAGTAGTAAGGTCTGAAGTGATAGCAAAATTCAACTACAAATGTTCCTTTTAACAACATGGCCGCTACGTTGAGAGCTCTCTCTATGGCATAACCTGTCGACGAATGGCTACTCAAACGATCCATTGCATCTTGTATAACGTTTCTGTTGTAAACATAGGCTCCGTAAAGTGAAGAAAAGAGTTCCTTTATCTGAGCACAAGCCATGGCGATACAAAAAGTTTTTTTTTTCAAAAAATAAGTAAAAATTCACGTTATTTTTAAAATAATCTGTCACCGTCAGTTAATCCCGTATTCTGATCATGTATCTATTGTGTGATTCTCTGAAAAACAGGAAGGAATCATTAATAATAATGGGTGACTTAATTCTCAGAAGCAAAAAAGGGGGGTTTCCCACTTTTGTAATCTAAACTTGTTCTATTGTATTGAAGGTCGTATGACTATCGTATGACATTTTTTGACCAATCAAAATCGCACTTTGAAATTATATCATTGTAAAGTTTTTTAGTGAGTGATGATTATTCATTTGTGAAGATTGTTTGTTGAAAGATGCCGTTCTCAATAAAACAGGCCGGTGTATCATCTCTATCGATGGTTTTCTGATTCCTAAAGGTGAACTATCTCTTAATAGAAGAGAATGTTTGACAAAAGGGTTGCTGTCGCAAATCAAATCGAAAGCGTTCTCCTCCAAAAGTCATCCACCATTTTAGTTGCCCAGTGGAAATGAAAACTTATCGTGTCTGATTTCTCAGGGGAGAGCTACCTAAAAAGTGGTTGGTCTCTCGTGTTTATTCAGGTAATTTGTCATCCCTGTTTTGAAACTGTAATGTGAAATTGATTTCAGTATCAGCTTTTCGTTGTTATACCACGGGTAGCCCAAGCGTAATATGAGTTTGTATGGAGAATCGAACTGAGAATTCCCATCGATAAATAAATAAGCTTTAAAAGGTAAAGCTGCTTAATAAAGTAGATAAAATGTTACCTGGTGTTGTATTTTGTCCTCCTATGAAGGTTTAGCGCCTTTGGAGAGGTTTTAGATCTTCTACCCTAACAGTGTATAAGAGAAAGACAAGGTTGGAGAATGGAGTCAGATCAGCAAATCGAACCTGCCTCGAAAACGGCTCCAATATTCACGCGAAAAAAGGCATGCACTCACATTTTGTCTCGCCGAGCTCATAAAGTAGTGCCTTGAGTTCTCCTTCCTGAAATCCAATGTAGTATTCCTTCAATAGTCCCTACATTAGACGATCGAAAAGATCGAACACAAGTTCGAAAACCGCCATCATTTATCCGTGACCGGGGAAAGTTGCTCAGCTCGACCGTTTAAACCTCGGCCGTCACTGGTAACGAGCGTCAAATGATAGCCCTACCGGGAGAGGGCGTGATATTTTTGAAAATACAAACTTTTGTGAGAAATGCCATGCCCTCTCCCGGTGGGGCGGTCATTTGACGCTCGTTCCCAGTGACGGCCAAGGTTTTAACAAGTCGTGGGGACTTGAATTGTTTCTTCAAATTCTGCTTGTCCCCTTGTGTGTGCTGTTCGTGCGACTAGACCCAGTGCTCAAATGTACAATCACCAATCAAGAACCGAATATCACGAAAAAATGCGTCCTTTGTCGCTTGTAGTGGATGTATCTTGAGAACAAAATCATTTTAATCATATCTTTTGATTTTCCTAGGAAGACGGAGGTAGACCCTAGCTGATGATTGGAAGCAGGGCCATGCGGAAGGGTTTAACTGCCTAAAATGAATACGGGTAATTTTTGACGTGTTTTCGTCTCTGACGACAGATGCAGATCTTTGCCATTCTGGGTTAAGGAGGCTCGCAACAGTTTTTTTGGCCTTGGAGTGTATCTTTTGAAGTCAAAATTTCGCATAGAAGATAAACTTCGATTTCCTTGATACTACACCACCTTTTCAACAAATGATCAAAGTCTATTTTCTCACTGGTTTCCTAGAAACAGGTGTCACCATAGCAACTGTAATGGGCGACCCCTCATTTTAAATAATGTCGAATATCTCGAAAACTAGTCAGACACTTAATGACGAAACTTGAACTATTTGAACTACTCAACCTACACAACTTGTATGCGAAATTAGGGAAAAATCTGTGAGAGCGTTTTCACGTAAATCATGATTCATTTTTTACGGGCTGATTTTGGTCATTCCTGCATTTTTCTCCAATATTTCAAGAAAGATAAAACTTAACACTTTCTCTTTTCAGTTGAAGGACCTTTTATGATATCAAAACATTCTTAATGTACATTGAGCTTCCTAGGTGGCTGCGATTTTAAGATATTTATATTTAAAAACTGCTAAAATGCAGCGGAAATCAGCCAAAAAGTCCGTAATTTGCATAAATAGAAATATTTCTAAACTGCCCTTACAGATTTTTCTCTTAAATTGATTGACGTTAGAATAATAATTCTTTTTGATGTTCCATTGAGTTTTAGGCTGAATAAACATTTCTGTTATTAGATAAGAAGGCTGGATCTTGGTCAAGTTTCAGTCGTTATTACCTTTCAACAAGCAACAGTTTTATTTTGTTTTTTCTGGTCTATTTCTCGGTTATTCACGTGCAATGAATATTAACACACGCTGCGCTTGTGTCCTCTCGTGCGTTCAGTGTAATTCCTTCTCATAATAAAAAAAATATTCGTCTTCTGAGCTTGTTTCCCGTCATTTTTCGGCCCCAGCGTAATGCCATCGTGGGCGTTAATTAAAAAAGCTAAAACGTCAGTCAGTATTTAAAGAATAATGGCAAAAAGTCTCCAGGAAGAAGCTCAGAAGACGAAAATTTTTTTTTATTATGAGAAGGAATTATAAATGTACGAGAGGAAACAAGCGCAGCGTGTATCAACATTCATTGCGCGTGAATAACCGAGAAATAGACCAGGAAAAACAAAACAATACTGTTGCTCGTTGAAAGTTAATAACGACTGAAACCTGACCGAGTTTCAGCCTTCTTATCTAATAAACGAAATGCTTCTTCAGCCTAAAACTTGCTGGAACATCAAAAAGAATTATTATTCTAACGTCAATCAATTTAAGAGAAAAATCTGTAAGGGCAGTTTAGAAATATTTCTATTTATGCAAATCACGGACCCTTTGGCTGATTTGCGCTGCATTTTAGCAGTTTTTAAATATAAATATCTTAAAATCGCAGCCACCTAGGAAGCTCAATGTACATTAAGAATGTTTTGATATCATAAAAGATCCTTCAACTGAAAAGAGAAAGTGTTAACTTCTATCTTTCCTGAAATATTGGAGAAAATTGCGGGAATGACCAAAATCAGCCCGTAAAAAATGAATCATGATTTACGTGAAAACGCTCTCACAGATTTTTCCCTAATTTCGCATGCAAGTTGTGTAGGTTGAGTAGTTCAAATAGTTCAAGTTTCGTCATAAAGTGTCTGACTAGTTTTCGAGATATTCGACATTATTTAAAATGAGGGGTTGTCCATTACCGTTGCTATGGTGACAGCTGTTGCTAAAAAACCAGTGAGAAAATAAACTTTGATCATTTGTTGAAAAGGTGGTGTAGTATCAAGGAAATCGAAGTTTATCTTCTATGCGAAATTTTGACTTTAAAAGATACACTCCAAGGCCAAAAATACTGTTGCGAGCCTCCTTAAAAGGAGGGGGCGGTTACTAAGGGTCAGGCCAGACTCTTGTTTATAGGGGTAATCGACTAAGCGCGCACGTACACTCCAAGATTTCGCGGAGTGCCCCCACCCCCCACCCCTTCGAGTAGAAAACGGAACTTTCTCGGAAAGCCGTTCCGCTCTATTGATACATAGATGTATTGTTCTTTGAAACGATTAACATAAACTATCGTTAGAACTAAACTTTTGCTTTTAAGAAGATCAGTTGTCTTTCGGGATACATTTTGTCTGGCGTAAAACCTAACAAAACGTAGACGAGACTTTGGTGATCGGTGTAAATATGGAGAATTTTAAGTCCACTGCTCGAAGCGTCTGGTGCAAAACTGCTCAGGTGGTCATCGGTTCGATTTGGAATATGTTATGTTTGAAAGTCATCAGCGCTCGTAAGCAGACCAAGCAATGTCTTAATCCATTTTACAGAGCCTATGTTCACCAAGCAAAAGATCATTCAAGGAGCACTGAATCGTTTGAGTGCTCATTCGTTGACTGGCCATGCAATAGTAATCGCTATCAACGCTGCGCCTATATTGTTGAAGAGTACGCTTGCTGTTGAATTTGGATATCACTTTAGACCTTACTATTGGAAATATATCTCGGTCTCATGTTTATCACACGAGGGCAATCTGGCTTTATACTGTGATTTTTACTATTTTGGACGCTATATGGAAGTCTCTAGTGCTAGTGTGCTATGGTCTGGTGAACCTTGTGGTTGTGCTAACTTCACAGATGACCTCAGCTGTTGACTGACAAATGCCTTGCTTGCATTGAATGGTCCTTCGCGTGCACGTGTTTCACGATTCTCAACTTCACCAACCCCCGTCATTAGGAGCAACTGGAATTCTCCATTATGTGCCGTTGTTGTTATTCTCGCGACCTTCATCTTTACATGGCTTGTTTGGCGACTCTATAAGCGCCAAGAAGTCAAAAATTTGGCAAGCGGGAATCACCCAACATCAGGTAGAAAGGTTCCATATTTCCTTTATCTAGCCCTCAATTGGGACTCTTATAGAAAACTGACGGGCTGCTCGTTGTATCATTTTAGGGGTTGAAAATCGTCTTTTTCGGTACCGCTCCATTCAGACAAAATTTAAAATGACAACCATCAAAACCATCCTGGCGCCTGACTTTCTCTAAATTGTTAAAGGAGCTACGTCACGATATTTTGAGATGTTTTTTGGGCCGTCAAAAATTGTCGTTAATTGGAAGGAAACCTTAAAATAATAGTTTGCCAGCGTTTGCCAAAGTTTGCACCCCCACCACTTTTATACGAGTCCCTCTCGACATCTAGGCCTTTCTTTTAAAACTAATTAATGATTGACTGATTGATTGATTGATTGATTGATTGATTGATTGATTGATTGATTGATTGATTGATTGATTGACTGACTGATTGGTTGGTTGGTTGGTTGGTTGATTGGTTGATTGATTGATTGATTGATTGATTGATTGATTGATTGATTGATTGATTGACTGACTGATTCAATCAAAACGACTTATTACTAGGCTGTTTCTTTTTTAAACCAAGGACTGAATGATCAGAAGACATAAATATTTTTATGTACTTTTCTTCTAAAGGCCGCACAAGAACAGTAATCTGTCTCGACGCACCTCTTGGCAACTGCAAAATGAGTCTCTGTTATAACTACAAGCACATGCCCCATGCATTTAACTGTTGGCAGTACAGAGAGGTAGATTCCTTAAAGTGGAGCGACTTTCCTTCATCTGCTAATGTTAGTATAGAGAGGCTTTACTGTGACGTAGGAAATGTGAAAGTGCCAGGTGTATTCCAAATATTCACCACTTCTACATCACCAAGGTAACTGGTTGAAAACAAGTTGGCATCATTTTAGTCATCAGTGTTGTTAAAATATATAAAAAAATATCATGAAGAGTTATATGGAGCTAGGGTTCAAAGGAGTGAGATCAAGGATCGTAGCTATGGGCTCGGGATCGACAGTATTTGGAGAGATCAGGGATGGAGAGTGCTTTGTTCTTCACCAAAAATTCCGAAAATTCCTGTTGGAAAGTAAACCGTAAGGTCTTGTTTGGGAAATTCAATCCGAAAACTTTGGACTAGCTTCTGAGGTATGCCTCTTTTATCGTTTGGAACGAATCGATCGAAAGTTACCTTTCCGTTTGATCTTTTTTTCTCGGTTCAAGTCTTCCGCTGAAGAAAATTAAAGTGGCGGGAACTATGGAATGAAACGAATTAGGCAAACGGTACGTCATCCAATTTACCCAGTTCTACGTGCAAAACGATAGTTTTCTTACCAACTGGATTTTTCCGGTGAATGATTAGCACCCTGGGTTGCGCACTTTTTGTGTTAAAAAGGATTAGATATAAGAATATGAGTCACAAAAACTTGGATCCACTGACGAAGTAGGAAACTTGACGGTTTTACTAATAACAATGAGTCGATGCTGGAGTAACGTAAATAGAATTGTGTAAGCATTTGATTTGACTCACTCTTGCCTGAATAAGAGGAAGAAGCTCGTTTTGAGTCAATCTGTAGCCAATCAAAATGGCTAATTTTAGTTCCTTTTTTCATACACAATGCTTTTAAGCTCTAACGAAACGGTAGCTGCTACAATAAACTTAGAAGGAATGTCAATGTGGTGCGGGTCTACCCTTTACGAGCTCCACCGACTGTCGACACCATCTTACACCCAGGAGACTGGTAAGGAGTTAGCGAGAAAGTGGATTTGGTATTAATTGGAAAGACGATGATGGATGGAAGAAATACGAAGCCAAAAAAGTGAGTTATTTACCCTTTTCGTCATCTGATTCGAAGGGAGTCGTTTCTGTAAAATTAAGTAAAGTAAAAGCAAATGTTTCGAGGAAAGTCACAATAATGTTAATACACGTTGTAGCTAATCTTGCAATGCTACACCAAAGCCAAACAAGACAAAAGAAAAACAAATTGTAAGAATTTTTGGCAGAATTTGCAAACGGCGATCGTGCCTATGGTGACGCCTCGTTAACAGGTACGTGCATGAAGAAAAGATGAGGCAAAGCAAGAATGCGCTGGGGAAAAGCGAGTTTTCCGCCCAAATGTTTTTACCTGCTTGCTTTGCGAATTTGTTCCGATCACGAGTGGAGGGGGACAGGAGGGCGGGACCCCTGGAGAAAAAGGGGGCGGCAGGTGTACGGGAGGTGGGAGAAGAGGGTCAGGAAGTGGGATTCCTAAGGTGGCCGGAGGCGGGAGAAATAGGAAAAAATTACGCAACAATGCGCAATATTTCGCAATCCAAAAACCGCAAAGAGACGGGTCGAAGGAAACCAAAAACTAGGGCGTGAGCTGTGATTAAAGGGTATAAGAAGCGGGAGGTGTTAACCCCCCTGCTCCTCCCACCCCCCCCCCCCCCCCACGAAACTTCACTACTTTCGAGAATCTCTAGTGTCTAATACCAATCTGGTGGGCCTACTCTAAATTTTTCCAAACAACAAACACTTCTTAGTGATCTATCGATGGAAAATCAGAGGCGACATGTTTAAAGATTTATGCTCTGTTTAAGACATTAGGTGGAGTAAAACAAGAAGATATTGAGACTGCTTTTCTCAATAAGGAACAAACGTACTTCTTCCACATTGGCAGTACGGATTATCTCATCACATTCAACAAGAGGCCAATGCACCAAAGGAATATTCACTCACTTTACAAGAAAAGTGTCAGAAGAAGACCGCTATTTGTTCCCGAATATAAACTGCAGTTCCTAACTTGAGGGTATGACAAATATCTTGTCAAGGACAGTCGGTCATTCTTATAGAAACTGTCACATACCGGAAAAGCTCTATTAAGCCTATTCTGCCTGGGCTTTTCTTGAGTTTCTGAGCCTGGGGGGGGGGCATAGATCTCGAAAAGTATTAAAGCTCTTGCGATGGAACTTGGCACGTTTGTAGCACGTCATTAGCATAACAGATTGGGCTTATGACGTGTCAGTTATGACGTGTCGTGACGTCACAATAACGTCACAAAGCCGCCATCTTGAATCCCAAACCTGCAGTCATACAGCTGACAATGACGTCACCAAAAATATATGATTTTGTTCTAAGAAACATACTTAGTCAAAACAAGCACACAAAAGTAAAAAAGTATCTTCTTACAAACGAAGGGGGAAAACATGAAAAAAGACTGAAAAAAGACAGAAAATAGTCAAAATACCCCTCTGAGAAGACGGTCGCTATGGAAACGTCAATCATCATAGACACGTCATTGACACAGGAAAATTTTCTCTGATAAATTTTAGGAAAAGTCACGAGATTTGGTGATTATTCGTCCAGCCGTTTAAAGGTTATAATTCGTTAAAGGCAGCGCGGGCACAATGTGCCCCCCCCAGGCAGAGTAGGGTTAACCCACCCCCCCCCCTTCTATTTTAAGCCCTCCTCTACATTAGAGTATAAATTATGCTATAGTTGCAATTATGTGATATACACACTATTTTTGTCCCTTTTAACCAGCGATCTAAAATAATTTATTTTTAAAAGTTAATTTGAGTTTTTATTAAATTTTATGATTTGAAATAAGCCCCTCACCCCCCTCTCCCCCCACTTTCTGAAGTTGAAAGTTCAATAAGCCCCCCCGGGGGCTTAATAGAGGGTTTATGGTATACAGCCCTTGGACATGAGCGTGAAACTCACGCTCCAATTGGTCGCCTACTAAAACCTATTTAGTAAGTGTACCCTTTTGGCGGTTGGCGTATCTACCCCGATTAATTAATAGTCAACAAGGAATTTGAGCATTTGACGAACACTAGCTAAAGTCATTTCACTGCTGTTTTTAGTTTGTACAGTCTTTGGAGCTTTTTGCCATCCCCCGCAGCCATTGCCCAAGCCCTTAGTAGTCTGAGGGGCCAGAATCATGGTGATTTCAAGCGAATTCCTTTACGAGCTGACAGCAACGAATTCCAAAGTGTAAAGAGACTGTTTCATAGCACAATACCACCAGGCAAGGCGCAGATAAAAATGGTTGAGAAAATCAAGAATGACTTTCTTCGTGAGAGATACGAAAGGTACATGAACAAGATGTACAATCTCGGACGAAACTGTTGAGACACTTCGGAACGAATGAGAACTTTGACCTTGAAAACCACTTACCACGACAAATCTGCCCCCCTCTCCCCCTTATCAATGTTGCTTTGCCACCAAAATTCCCCTGATGAAACCTCAGTCCTTCCAAACAACACTGAATGGGGGGAGGGGGGAGGAAAAGCCCTTCTGCAATATTGTCGGTCTTTCCATACAGGGAAATTGAGAAATACGCGCGCTAATTGCCTTTGTCTCAACTAGTTTCGTCCAAGATTGTAGTTTTTGGTGAAGGCACGGTGGCAGAGCAGTTATTTTGAAAAGCTCCCCACTCCCGAGGTCTTAAGGAAATTGGTTGGTCTCTGTCCCTGCGTTGTGTACATATACAAAACATGTTAATTTGCAATTTCTCTCTCCAGTGAGATGTAAAAAAAATCCACCTTCCTACGACGGTCACCCTCAGTCGAACTTTACTCACTGTTGTAGAGAGATGGCCATTACCGTGAGGTCTCAGTAGGAGCATTTGAGTGAACGGATCGGTTGTCATGACAACTGAAAACAGCTGTAGAGGGGTGGCCGTCATAGGGATGTGGCTTTTAGTAAAGGTCTACTATTGGCACCGGCAAATTGCTGAGGAAACCTGGCAAAGTGCTGGAGGGAGAGGAAGGATTACCTGACATACGATAGGTAACTATACCTCCTGGAGGAGATATACTGAGTAACCCAGACGCTTCCTTCTTCAGAAGTGGGGAAGTACAAAAAAGCAGTAATGTTTGGATTGGCTCACTATTAACCGTCGCATTTCTACTTTTGAACAAGGAAGGACTCTGGTCGTGTGGGTCGTAAAAAACATCACGGAAGGGGCTGTCCAGTTCTTCTAGCACCGAAATTTTAAGCTATGAAAAATAGATTAGAGATGTGTGGGAATCAAGTGCTGTTTGCTATGTTTTGAATTACATTATTTTTATCGGGTCGTTGCTCAGTCGTGTCATAACGTGATTTGGGACGTTGCTACGGTGCTGCTTTATCCATTCCTTCCCCGTAATTATCATCCTGTTTCTGTTGGTCAATGAATAGCTTTTTTTGTGAGTCATTCTCTCGTCGTTCTCGCTCGCTGCATTTCGAGTTCATGGCACCATTAACCACTAACCGTTCGCCAGTGTGACGTATAAATTACACTTTTAGTGCCATTGCCCTAATTACTGGCGTACTTTACTTGATTAACTAAAAGTCCCTATTGAGTCAAAGTCTTTTCTCAGTCACATTCATTCCATTTCTAGGAAGGGAGACCGGATGAAAAAGATACTAAAAACATCCGACTGCAACAAGATCGAGAAACTGCTATTTCAAGGCACGTCAGAAGGTGTTATTAACGCCATCTGCAAGCAGAACTTCGACCACAGACTGCACGGTGAAAACGTCGGAACAAAGTATGGGAAAGGAAGCTATTTCACTGTGAAGGCATCGTACAGTTACAGCTACAGCAGTGAAGAGAACACTTTTTATGTTTCTGGCTAGCGTGCTGACGGAAGAGTACAAGCTTGGTCACAAAAGTCTTCCTTGCCCGCCCCCGAAAGATTCCAGAAATGTTGCCATTCATTTGTACGATTCGTGCGTTGACAACGAAGATGACCCACAGATTTTTGTCATTTTTAATTTATGACGAACAGTGCTATCCTTCCTATCTTATTACTTATAATTAATGAAACGTTGTACCACCTATTCCGACCGGGTTATTTTTGGTGTTCTGGGACCGGGAGGGGGGCGGATGTTCTCCTTAACCTGAGAATATTAAAGCTAGGGTGGATAGTACGTCCAAAACTGTTTCCATTGAGATCCGCACCATGGGTCGATGACGGCACCACAATTGACCAAAAAGTAATCAAAAGCAATAAAAGAACTCTTAAATGATCTAAGAAGGTATAGATTACCTCAAGAACGTTTAAATTTTTGACTAAAAATAGAAAATTAAAAATTCTTACAAAAACACTGCCTGTTAAAATGTGGTTGTCGTGCTAACGTCAAATACGTTCAACGGGGACTTGCTACGCAAAATTGCTCTCCGATAAATTTCAGGAAAAGTCACCAGGTTTGGCGCCTTAAAACATATTGCCTCCGTCTCCCTTTTTGAATATTTACAGGATAGTATTTTTTCCACTAGCAAAATTGGCTTAATTTTGAAACTTAAGTGAACATAAAGTAGCCAAAAGGGTCTTTTTATTTGTCCACGGCTTGTAAAGGGCATCCTTAACTGCAATGAGTATGATCGCTTTTGTTTGTCGTTTATTATTTTTAAGTAGGGGTTTTGTGCAACTGGCGTCAGTTGCCTGCAACCCCCACTTATCACTAACTTATCAAAGGTGCGGGTGCTCTACGTAATCGGGCCTTAATCGCTTTGTATACGTTGTCAGAACGAGGCGTTAAGCCTACGCACGCTGAAGATCGCGTAATGAAAAGGGTCAAAGTGGATGTTTTATGGTAGCATTTTGAAAATAAACTAGCTCACATTAATTCGTGTTATTTACTTTCATCCTATAGCACTGAAAACAGCGCAATTGTCGCGTAAGCTTGAGGCTTTAAAATCCGACCACAGGTAGCCAAAGCTTGAGTTATGACTGAAAAGTAATAAAGTTTTATGAAATAAACAGTGTACTTGCTATCTAGGGCAAAAATTCGCTCTCCGAGCGAGAGTAAGCGTCTTTCTAATTTTTGCTCCCAATTAGTATTATAATATTATGCAAGGTTGCACACTAATCTGCCATTTCACCCGCACAAAAGCATACCTCTTTTCACTAATTTCCTCAAACCTGAGTGAATCCATAGTCGAAAAACAACTATACGCCGGAAAGTTCCATCTTTCCCAACATTTTTCACCATAAACGGCAATATTTTGAGCTTCTTGTATAAGAAATCAAATATCGGTATTCGACCGCCGACCTCTGCGCACAATGATATGCAAATATGCTAAATAAATCGTACAAGACAAAATCTACTGTGTCGGGGAGGCGTGTACGGTGAGCAAGAACAAATAGCCACGCTTCAAACATAAAACGTCGCACCCCAACACAGAAGCTTTTGCTATGTCCACGCCATTGTGCGAATTGTCCAGTGAGAAGAGAACAGCGAGATGAGATTAGCATATCAGTTTGCATATATTTGTGCGCAGAGGTCGGCGGTCGAATACCGACATTTGATTTCTTATACAAGGAGCTCAAAATATTGCCGTTTATGGTGACAAATGTTGGGAGAGATGGAACTTTTCCGGCGTATAGTTGTTTTTCGACTATGGATTCATTCACGTTTGGGGAAATTGTGAGTGGAAATGGAGCATTTCAAGAAATATAGCTCATTTTAATAGTGAAAAGAGGTATGCTTTTGTGCGGGTGAAATGGCAGATTGGTGTGCAACCTTGCATAATATTATAATACTAACTGGGAGCAAAAACTTAGAAAGACGCTTATTCTCGCTCGGAGAGCGAATTTTTGCCCGAGATAGCAAGTACGTAAGATATAAACAAAGAAACACTGTTTATTTCGTAAAATTTTTCTTACTTTTCAGTCATAACTCAAGCATTGGCTACCTGTGATCCGACAACGTTTAATTGAAGTAACTCTATACTCATGGTGCGACGATGAAGTCCCAGGGGAAATTTTCAAAGGTATATCAGAGTTTGTGCAATTCTCTTGCCCAATTTTCCATTTAGACAGCGGTGTCTTCGAACAAAAGTTCTTTTATAATAATAATGACTTTATTACCGTGTCAAACAAGAATCTAGCAGAGGGGATTTCCCACTGCTAATAGAGGACACCTAACTTTCTAAAATACAATCTAAAAATACAAAACGAATTAGCATAGAGTTAACACTAGAATACTAAGAGTTAGAATTAAAAACTACTAATGATTACTCACACAACATACATACTACAAAAACTCCATTTATAATTATAAAAAAATTCAAAAATCTTGTAATTAAAATCGTAATTAAAAAATAAAAAAATTACGAATTGCAAAGGTAGCAGCCACTACATCCATCTAAAATGCTACTTAAATCAAGACTGCGTATCCGGGTCTTAAACTGCTGAAGACTGGGAGCCGATCTGTCCTTGCTTGGTATCTTGCTCCAAAGTCTTGGACCTAGGTATCGAATTGAGTGTTTTCCGTAAGTAACTGTGTTAAAACTAGGTTGATAAAAATCTTTGTGCCGTAAATTGTAAGCGTGGCCGTTGGTCAGAAACATGTCACAAATAGTCCGTGGACACAAATTATGTTTAACCTTATACATTAGAATACAGATGTCCTGCAGTCTCCTATTATACAACGATGGTAGCTTTGCTTTCACTAACAGCTGTTGGTAGCTAGACTGCTTGTCTTTGAATACAGCGCGCAGTCCACGCTCCTGTACTCTCTCCAATCTACGGGTGTCCGAGGCTCTACAAAAATGCCACACTAAGTGGCAATATGTTAAATGTGGGAGAATAGCTGCCTTAAAGAGATGTAATTTGGCCTCAGTTGGTATGAGATTCCGCAGCCTCGTTATCACACCTATTCTCTGGCTAGCTTTCTTACAAACATTACTAATATGCAAATTGAAATTAAGTCCACAATCAATGGTTACGCCTAGGAGCTCTAAATTGTCTGATTCCATTATATCTTTGCCATTGACAGTTATACTTGTTTTGTCACCATAGTTCACACTTTTATTCCGAATGTTCATCGTTTGATATTTTTTCAGGTTTCCCTGAAGAAGATTCGAATCATACCAATTAGTTGTTAGAGTGGCATTCTCTTGAAGTTTCGCGACCACAGTACATATGTCCTTTCCTTTCACGTAGATCTGGTGATCGTCTGCGTACATTGATAGCCCAGAATCTACGCTATATGAAAGATCGTTCTGAAATATATTCCATAATAGCGGTCCCAGCACCGATCCCTGGGGGCAGCCTCGTTCCACATTTCTCCATGAGCTGGTTACCGATCCAATGCGCACTCTCCCTAAGCGACTGCATAAGTAGCTGCGCAGCAAATCCAGTGCTCTGTGCTGGAACCCGTAGGCTTTTAACTTACATAGCATAAGAGCTGGGTGTAAGCTATCGAACGCTTTGGACATATCTGTTGATAATATTCCCACTGACAGACGATTGTCCCTAGCCAATTTCCAATCTTCCACTAGGCCAATCAATGATGTTTCACAACTATTGTGCTTTCGGTAAGCCGTGAGGCCATCACCAAGACGATCATCATACTTTGTTGTTATTTGGTTACCCAATAACCGCTCAAACACTTTGTTTAAACCGCTCAAACACTTTGTTTGAGCGGTTTAAACAAAGTTTAGCACAACTTAATTCACTGGAGATTACCATTTTTTAACTACAAGTTTTATTTCTTGAAAGTACAAACAAATGGAAGTTAATAATGTTAATCAGTTATGCAAGACGTTAACTTTCTCAACATGTACCACCATCGGAAGTGACCAAATCATATAGTTGAAATTAGAAACCTACAGCTACTAGATTCCAAACATATAATATTTGAATGTAACCCAGGTTCGAGTACAATTTTAAACACAAGCACACCTTGTTCACATCTAAGCTACGTAGAAGCAGGTTACATTTAATAAATTCTCAATCACTGGTTATCTCAAAGGTTCTTTACCATTTACAGGGGAAACCGTTTGGTGTACGGATTGCGCACATGGTAAGCAATACTTCCTGAACGAGATTAGCATGTACTATACTATTTGTGCAATTAACTCTAATTTACAGACAGTCCGGAATTAGTTTGACTATTGGTGCAGGACCTGGAAATGGTAGGCAAAAAGTAAATGGAACAGAATTTTCCGTTTGGATATTCCGGTTGGGAATTTTGGACTACCCGTTCCGTTTATTTTGGAAATTTTCCGGTCGGACGAACGAAAATAGCCTTACCATTTACAATCCAATCGAAATTTACTGATTTTTTTTGTGAATGGTAAACACTCAGAAAAACCCTGCTTTTTGCCCAGTATGAATATTGAATGCCATATCAAGTGCTGCGGCGTTCAAAAGTTTTCACCAGAAAGAAAAATACGGGAAAAAATTAGCAACGATTGCCGAAGATGAGAATTGAATAAAGCGATTATTACCTAATAACACAAGCAAATAAATCAGTAGATCAAATTTTGTATCATCTACTCTAATTCAAACAGTTTGTAAGTCAAGTTTCCTTTCTTCTTTTACCCAATATTACTTGAATGATAGCACTGAAAAACTCGATGATCAATTGCTTCCCTAAAAGTATTACAAAAACTGAATAAGCCACTCCGCGCTAGTTCTATCTTTACGGGAGTTGGTGAACGTAATGTCATTCAGTATTTTAAATTAAAGAGATCGAAGAATTTTTTCGCAGATAGCTAGCTGACTTATAAGCTTTCTTTTCATCGGCATCATCCACAGAAAACTGAGATTTCAACTTTGAGAATCCTCTGGACTGAGTTGCTTTATTTCTGATAAAAAAGGCGTAATAGTCTATTTTTGCTTAAATTAAAAAGGGAGATTAAAGAACTTGTCCTTGTTTAAAACCTTTAACGTTCTAACAAGATCTCTGCTGACGTTGCAAACTCTCATGCGATTCGGTACGGTACAGCGAACTCCAGTCCTGGCTGATCAGAAAGTTGAAATAACAGAAACCATTTCTTTTTGTAAAGTTGAAGGATACTGCATTAATCAAGTCAAAACTCAGGGGGCCCAAAAAAAGAAAGAAAGAAAAACTTCCATTGACCCTAAACCAATTCACTCTAATCTGACGATTATCACTTTAGTTTCAGAAGATGGACTACAACAGGACCAACTCTCAATAGAAAAGAATACTGATAGTATGTGTTTTACTGATGCTGTAATTGCAGTAGTTCAATAGCTTCTCCTCTGAGAGGCTCACGTAAATAAAAATACATTGTTTATGTTTTTCCTAGGGGAGGAATCTTCACGAAAAAGTCTGAGATGTAAATCTGAATTGTTGAATTTTTTCTTTTCTTCTTTTTTTTTTAAGTTTATTGTATATAAGTGGTTTGGTACCTTGTGTAACTAGGTTTTTAAAGTTTTAAATAGTTTTGAACCTTCTTTGATTTTCGATACTTTTTCACGTACGTATTTGTACGAGCTTTTCAGCTCAAATACGTTATGTGGGTAAATAAATAAACGATTGACTGTTTGATTGATTGGTTGACTGATTGATTGATTGATTGATTGATTGATTGATTGTTTCATTAATTGATTCCACCCTAACCTAAGGGACGTAATCCAAGTTTCAAGATCAATTACCTTGAAGCCACCAAATCAACGGACCCTCTTTGTTGTAGCTATTCGGGCAAATTTATCGGGACTCTTTCAAAGAAAGTTGAAAACAATTGTGTGAGGAGATTTTATAAAACCTGAAGGAGACAGACGGATAATTCGTCTATAGCTAGGTATAAATCGTTAGACGGAAAGCAGCTGGTGTTTGGTCTATGGTCTCTTTGAGTGGACCGAGTGGAAGCCTGGCGAGATAATACTAACTATGGTCTATCAAATATGGCGGCACTCACAGCAGTGTTCATCTAAAAAGGTAGAAAAAGAGCTAGACATAACGGTATAACGGAGAAGAGTAATACTCCACCTCTCGTCTGCCTGAGCCGAAAAATAACTTGAACTTCATGTTTGTCTTTTCAAATCTCGCCAAAAGATAGGAAGATAGGAAGACATGAGATATAAAGTAAGGGATGACGGGAGGACAGCTTAAGAAACTGGTCTGTCGAGGTCAAACTTTTGTCGTTTGACTTGGTTTCTTTCCTTTTCTTCGAGACACGTTTTCGTGCAAATTATTGCTTTCCGGGGCGCCATCTTGAAACAGGGATCCCAAGAAACCTTGCGAACAAATAGAAACAAGCCCCCTCTTGCGAAAACTAAGACAAACACCTTCATTTCACGTCTAAATATAAATTTAGAGACGAACTACCCGTCTGTCAGCACGTCTTCAAGACGTGCTGACAGACGAATCAGCCGAAGACGAATTTCTCCTTGCAATTCGTCTAAAAACCGAATTTATATCTAGATGAATTATCTGTCTGAAACAGTTAATAAATGAAATGTTTTATCACTCAAAGCGACAAAAGTAAGGTACTAAAAGTTGCTGCAGTAAAAAAGAAGCTCATTTCACGTGTTTGTTGAAGAGGCGGCTTAGCTTCTCGTCTTCTCTGTCTCTGCATCTTCACAGAGAACACCACCTGTCATAATGTCACATAATCAAGCAATCTTTCTTCTTTTCCTTTTGGGGAAATGCATTTGCACTGGTGGCTGTGGAATAACCATAACGGCTCGTTGAATTAAACGTCGACTGATCTGCTGAGCCTTTTGAATTGGAAGGCGTTGGATAGCGATTATTTGACCAGCTTTGTACAGCAGTTCCATTTGGGCTGGATGCCGTAACACCATGACTCGAATTAAACACAGTTGGGTAACTGCTGGGGTTTGTCGCCGAGACAAGACGAGAAGAACCATTTGCAAGGTGAGCACTGGGTTTTGGGCTAACCGTGGTAGAGTAGTAACCACTTCGTACAGCAGGTACGCTTGGATTAGACGCTCTACCAACCTGATTCGTTGAATATGCCGAGGGTCGCAGAATTCCTGTGTGTGATTGAGAACTTCTAGCTCGTGAGGGCGCTGTTTGGGATGTTGTTGAATACTCTATAACGTACTCGGGGTAGAACTGATCAGTGTCAAAGACAACAAAAATGCTTGGATTGGACTGATTATCTACACATGAGTCGTACAGGTCACTCGCAGGATCTGCAGGTTTCTTTGGCGGTGGCCTGCGGTAGCTGGAATGGCCAGTAGTATAAGAACCAACCAGAACCTTGGCTAAGAACATGAACTGAGATAAATTGACGTCTCTCTTAGCATAGGCGTGGCTGTAAGAGGCATTCACTGCAAAGTAACTACCTTCGCCGTAAACGGTCGCGTTCTTTCCGTGCAAACGCCAGTCAAAGTTCTGTTTGCAGATGGCTTCCACCGTATCCGGACTGGTTCCGTGGAAAAGACGCTTCTCGTTAATCGTCTGATGGGTGTGCTTGGCAGTTGCCATCATGTTTTCTTTTTTCCTTGAAACAAATAAATCATCATCATCATCATCATCATCATCATCATCATCATCATCATCATTCAGTTATCACTAGTCAATAGGCGGCCTTTTTATGCCTATAGCTCACTAAAATAAAAATAACAACAGATCATGTACAAGCAAGTTTGAAGGTTCCTTGAAGATTCTATTTCTGTTACAACTAATGAAACAGGCAAAATCTTCGGCTTCGGGGAATGTACATGTTTAGTAACAAATGTAAATCAAATATCTTGGTCTCGAATTCTTCACGTGTTTGAAAAAAAAACGTGAAAACACACATACGCAAGGTATAAAAACAGAGTAGAAATTTTGCATTGTCAATGCTACCCTTGAGGATAACGAAAAAAACGGTCCCACTCTACTTCAAAATTAAGAAACATGAAAGAAAAAGGAGGAACTCCTTATTCGCCGTTATCACGAGAGATGCATACTGTTTTCTTTGTTAGTACTTGTTTTAAGTTTGTTGTTTTCTTTTGTTATTACATGTCCGATTTTGACTCATAATAAATATGCAGACATGTTGAATTAGTACACCACAACGCCCCCACCACCACCGTTCAAGTAAATTATCACCGTTCAACGCATGATACAGTCAACTCTCGCCTTTCAGACACCTCGCTACAGGAGCTGAAGTCCCGGGGAATAAGAATTACCGAAGATTTCTCCCGCTATGAAGGACTCTCTTTATTAGGGACACCAAATCGTGGTATCGATGGTGTCGGCTATAACGAGAGTTAACTGTACACGATTATCTCGAGAACTTTTCCTTTCACCTGCAGTACTTTTCCATCATAAAAGGGTTCTGCACTCGATCAATGTTGACGATCACTACATAGTAGTCGTCCATGGTGCGTTTGAATAGTTGTTCCACGTCTTTAAATTCACCTGAAGATCGAGTTAGCGTAATGCGTCTATACTGCGCGCTTGGTGGCATCGACGACCAATGGCTGGGTATATATTTATAACTTGCAGACATTTTGTTTAGTTTCATCTTGACAGAGGCATCACCGCATTCCCTTGAAGAGATCAAACAACTAAAGTATTAATTCAGTTATTAAACTATTAGTTAACCGTTGGAACTGCCCCTTTGCGTTTTTGTGGTGTTACAGTATTTCGAAAGATTTTACCTTTGGTGTCTACGTATAGCTACTGAAAACGGCGGGTGCTGATGAAAAATCGTCTTCAAAAGCTTCAAGAAAAAACTTTTGGAGGGTGGCGTCCAAGGGTTGAGCCTTTATGCCATACTTTAAACTTTTTTTAGCGTAATATACAAGGAGACAAAACAACCTGACGCAACTTACAGTGCGGCTACTCCAACCGGGCCAGTTGGAAGAAAAGTGACCAATCGCGATGCTAATTGAAAACAAAAGATAGCAAAGTTGTTTGTAGGGGGGTTGGTTTCTAAAAAAACTGTGGAGCTGCGTCGGTGGGGACGTGAAACACAAAATTTTGGATTTATCAACTTAGTTGATAAGGTAAATTGGCCACCGTAAAGAGATTGAAAGCTGACGTTTCGAACGTTAGCCCTTCGTCAGAGCGAATCAAGGAATTGCATGTGGGTTGCACTTGGTTTATACAGGGAGTGGTGGAGCTACGCTATTGGTAGGACCATGGCAACGTCAAAAACAAGAATAAATTAGTTGAATGAAAAGCGTTCGTTGATACCGTGGGGATTAAGTGTGCCGATTTGAAAAATGAATTTTTGTTCTAGGTTTTTACGGCTTTCCGTATTGCCCTGGTGTAGAGAAAGGCCACAGATCGTCATGTGTTGACTAGAATGGTTAGGGAGATTGAAATGTCGGGCGACTGGTTTGGATGCGTCCTTGTCATCTCAACACCTACGATCGAGACGTTGCCATTTTGGAAACATTTACGTTTACAATAAGCTTACAGCTTATGTGATGGGTAAAAACAATCGGCCAGATTTCAGTCACATCGAGTTAACACCGCACCATCATTGAAGCTAACCAATGAAAAAATCCGACTATTTCCCGAGAGGTCCGCAGAATGAGACAGTTTCAAATTTATTTGGAGATGTATTGTCTAGATCCTTCAAAGTTATTGGTCAGTTTATGAAAAAATGTTGCCTTCTTTTGTTCTCAATTAGCGTTGCGATTGGTCAATTTTCTTCCAAGTGGCCCGGTTCGAGTAGCTGCACTGTAAGAGAAATTTACGGTTGAAAATCTACAATTCTCAGTTACCATTCCTCACATCTAAAAATTCCAGTGAAATCAAGTACAGTAAAGTTAACTTCCACTATGTAATAAGTCAATTGCATCCAACCTAGTTGTTTGCCAGAAAAAAAAAAAAACAGACGGAAAGAAAGAAAAACTCACTGACTTCTCAACCACAACAATGTTGTTGCTGACTACCATGCGCTGTTTCCGAGACAGAAACATACATATTGCTAGATTTATCTGCACCTTCCCCCCCCCCCCGCCACCCAAAAAAAAATTGGTGTTGAGACCGCTGCCAAATGCTGCAAACTCAAGCGATGTGCCGGCCAAGTTCGCAGCAGAACACCGCGACAACATTAAAGATGAAGTGGAAGGTAAATTTGGTAACTTGAACTTTTCGCCTTCCACCAAAAAGACAATTGAGTATTTTTTTGAGCTTTTCTTTTCCAGTTATAGATATTAGATGTTTTTTTCTCAAGTACAAATCCTCATTACTCTCGAACAATCGTTTTGCTAAATAAGCTTAAGCTTCTAAAGAAACCTCTTTTTCAAAAGCGACGATGGTCATGCGATTTCCCGCCAAGAAAAAACGCTGGTTGCCCAAAAGCACCGCGCAATTTCCCGCCAAGAAAAGATGGCATTATCCTTCCCCCGTCTGGTTGCCTTGGGACACCCCTCCACCTCCCTTAGAGTCTGTACGGGCGGACGGGCGGACGGGCGTACGCTGACAGCAGAGCCAAAATTTCTCGGATCGATAGGTTACCAAATTTCCTTTCCCATGGTGCTCCGCTCTGCCGCCTTCGGCAGCAAAGGAGCTCCGCTACGAGAATGGGGCTCCGCTAGAAATCATAAGTTCTTCTTGAACGTTTAGAAGAACATGTGAAATAAATTGAGGGGCACTTTTAAATTAGAGGGTTCATTTGCTCATTTACACTAAATATCCCAAGTAAATGGCTATCACATATCTGCGTACCTCTTTAAGTCCTCCACGTCTTCATTCGAAACAAACTTTAGAGGTCGTCTTTTCACTGGTCTTGGGTTGCCAGTTTGTAGGTTTACTTGATACATTCCAGTTGAATAAAAGAACAATGTGTACTCATGTTCCGGAGTTGCAAACCTAAAAGACTCTCTTGTTTTTCCTTGCTCTAACTGGTCCAAAAAGGCCCGCTCTATTAGGTGTTGAAGGTCCCTTCCCTGTAGACGAAAAGAAGAGACGCTTTTTGAATATGTCTTCAACTATCAAGAGAAATTAAATTTCATCAAAAGAAACAGCAAATTCACCTATATATTTAGATGGCTTAAGATTTAATGAATCGTCCGTCGGCAACGGAGGAAGATGCTAAGGGAGCTGCTACACGGTTTTGGTATTTTGAAAATTAACCTAAGATTTCAGGTCGTTTGTAATCCGCTTATTTCATTGGTAACGTATTTTTTACTTGCGTACGCAAACAAATTTAGCTGCACCTACATAATTAAACAAAAAGAAATAACAGAAAGTTTAAGAATAGCTTGTGTAAGCGAAAAAAGCTAAGCGCGATTCACCTTTGTTTGTTTATGCAACTTTATATGTTTATATAGAAATTCTAAAACCGTTACATCCGTGCGCACGTAAAAATCACAAGACATCAAAAATCCAATTTGATAGTCTTCAATCACACCACTCCTCCTTGTTTATTGATTATTTTAACCTCTGGGGTTTTTGCTTCGTAAACAGGTTGTTGCTCGAAGGATATAAAGAAAATTCTGAACATCTAAACAAAGGACTGAAGACTCTTTAGTATTCAGCGACTGAGGACTCATCGACGCCTTGTAATCGGGAGGTCCAGGGTTCAGATCCTGCTTTGACCTCAAGCTGGAGTTGTTGTTCAACTCCTCGGCCTCCGATCCTCCCAGTTCGTGACCCAGTTTTGTTTATTGGATATTTATTTGTTTTATTGTCCCTAAAAGCCCCTCACAGTGAGTGGTCATTAAGTAACTACTAATTATTCTAATATTCTTGAAGGATACAGGCGTCGAGCATCTCTGTTGTAAATGTCATTTATTTCATGCACAAGTAATGATCGACTGACCGCTGTATCGTCAATGTTCAAAACCCAATTACACAATTTCATTTAATGTATCAAAAGACAATCTGTAAATCATTGTCTTCCTCTTCGAATAGAAAAAGCCTACTAAAATATAATTGATTAATCTTACCGAGCGGTCGTTACCATACATGTGCCAAACGTTGTCATTTTCTTTCCAGTACCACGTCCAGGTAGTTGCCATAGAGTGGTTGGGGCAAATAAGGTTAGACTTGGTAGACAGACGTCGTACATGTAATTGGCTAACGACGACGCAACGATCAGGCGCTGGCTTTAAAAACATGGACATATTGTCCAGGTCAATCGTAATTCCATGTCGACGGCCAACTGGCGTAATTCCGGGTTTGCTAATAAAAACAGAGCCCAGGGAGAAAAGCAGTAAGACCTTCGAAGAATAACAAATATTGATTCACCCCGCATGTAAATTATAAATTCGTTCTCTGGAGAATTTTTCAGTTACATGTCTTAAAATAATACATCCCTATAATTAAATTTAAAAAACACACTCTAAACGAAACGTTCCAAAGTCTGACTGAACTAGTTAAGAATGAAATTGTTGTTGCTAGCTTCAAGAACGAAAGAAACTGATTTTCATGTGTGTGTGTGTTCCGTCAATCAAATGATGGCCAGTATCGTTTTGCACACTAAACAAGTGAATGAAATAGATGAAGATTTATCTATACCCGTTGTTTTTACTCCAAATGAAAGTAAGTTCGCAAGAAAATTAGAAAGTTAACGAGACATAAGATAGTAATAACTTGCCTTTTCAGCAGAGATAAGTCAAGCGCTTGGGAAGGCTTAAAATTCACTCGACTCTCCGTGTTAACGTCACAGTACAGCTTTTCTAGCGCTAAGTTGTCCTGATCACTGAAACTTCTCCATACATCAACGTTTGCTGCTTTGTATTGCCATTGGTAAGGTAAAGAACAGTGATGGTCTGAGCAATTTACGCCCCTTTTACACTGCCCTACCAGAAACCCTGAGCAGATGGATGCATTCGGCCTCTCCTGATGAATGTGTCCTGTGGGTACAAGTAGTAGAGAAAACAACATTGTATTACGAATGTTTTCGGGATGCACGTGAAATGTCTAACCTGAAAATATTTTGTTATTTTTTCTTCAGGTAATTTTGTCATGGTGCAAGGAATTTTTTTGTTCCAAACGATGTCCCTGAGGCTGGAAATAACATAAAACAGAAGATTATTAAAAAGATAAAAGGTTAACCCTGGACAGATGTCCCTCCCATCTCTACCCCCACTAACATTGTAATTGCCCTGAGGAAGGTTTTTGAATAAAACCAAAATATTGGCAAAGTTCATTTTCCAGTTATGAGTTTATTATCCCCACTAACTTTGGATATTGTCCTTTAGTATGTACCAAACCTGTAAATAGTGTTTTTCCCGCGCTCTGATTGGCTACTCAAACTCGTGATAGTATCGCTATTCACCTCCGCTTCAGTGAATAATTATTAAATACTGTTAAAGAGATCATCATTTTCAAAACCTGTTGTGCTTTTAACGGCACTGACTGCTGCCGTTTGCCTCGTAACAGCATTGAATGCTGCTGTTTTGCTTGCAACGGCATTGGCTGTCGCCGTTTTGCTTGTAACGGCATTGGCTGTCGCTGTTTTGCTCGTAACGGCATTTTCTGTCGGTGTTTTACTTCCAACGGGCGTGGCTCCTTCGCTTAAATTCTTCACTGTTCTGACGGTATTCTCTTCACCCAGAACTAAGATGCTGCAACGAACGAAGTCGACGTTTGCTATCTGACTCGGTGGCACCAGGTCGTACTGTTTGAGAACCATCATGTTGTGAGAATCGGTGAGGTTGTGTGACAACGCACAATTACACGGCGACCCTCGGACGGCTTTAGTACAAACATGAATGCAAGGGCATTTATCTGACGCACACTCGTTTCTTAAATACAGCTGACAAACTTGCGGTAGACTCCAGGCAACTATATTTCTCAAAGCTCCGTTTGAATATTTTTCTAGTCCAAGTTCTTCCACCTTCCAGTTGTTACCTTCTTTGTGAAAGTCATGTGAAAGACCACACGTTCCATCGCATTTTCCTTCGATGAAGCTTTTACAGATATGCCAGTATTTGCACATGCCCTTTCTTCGTCGACATGAACCTTTCATAGCATATTGCTGGCAAACTTTCTTTCTCAAATCAATTCGCACACCCGTGATCTCGCCATTGCCATCTTTCACTAAGACGAATTCTCTTTGAGTTTTTAGCCAATTCCTCGCCTCTGTCACTGATTTTCTGCTTGCTAAAGGTGAAGGACGCCTTAAAAGAACAGATAATTCGACAAAACCACCGCTTCCACAGATATAATTGAAGAGTTTGTCCACCAAAACATCGTCCGCCATCTTACTGATCCACGAAAAAATTTCATGGAAATCCGGCAGAGGCTTCCGGCGTCTGAGTTCCCAGAAAATGACAATATGTCCTAAGTAGAGTACCCTGGGGAATTGTTTTGTTTCCGTGTCTCGATCAACACAGATGCACACAGATGCCGTTTGCAGTGTTTAATTTCTTTTCTATGGTAATTTAACCAGAGAGTGAAAGTCAAACTGTAGAAACTGTAATAGGTGATTTTATCATGTTTATCTGGGTACATTTTGGCGATTTGGGAATTTTGGAAAATTCTGGTGAATGTATCGCCCGGCGTAAAGTTCAGCTTATGCAAAGTCGCCCCGGTTGCGTACAGTCACCACTGCGGTTGCGTAGATATTTTTCAGCAGCTGATTGACACTCTGTGTCACTCAGGAAGACTCTGCCAAAAGATATAATACAATACATCCTCAGAGATCTGGAGACCCAGGGGCAGTTGCAACTTCCGGTCACGCAACGACAGTTGCAAAAACAGTCAGAGGTCTGAGTGATTGTCAGTGTTTTAATACACCAAGATATAACACAATTTTTAAAATGTCACAGCGTTTTGAGATTAGAATACTTAATCACGATGCCAACAGACGCAACGCCTATGTACGATTAACACACTGAAATGAAAGGACGTAAAACTTATTGTCAACCCCAGACGAGAAAACAGGGGCGAAGGAAACAAGGCATGAAATTTATGCGTAAGAGAAAACATTGATCGGATGAACAATATCAATACGTAATTCTGTCACGATTAACAGCGGCTGTTGCAACTGATTTTGTCCTTTCAAAGGGGACAGAGCTGAAAATGTGGGCTTGATCGTCCGCGAATGATGCAAGAAATGTAAAGATGTGCTTTAGTATTTAACTCGGAGAGTACACTAACTCAGGAACTATTCTACGATCACAAATCCTGCTTTGCACTAGTCGCCAGCTAAATTAAACTAATATGGCCGACTCCAGAGCTCAACAGAAAGCATTCTCACTCAAGAACCTTCCACGTGTTATGATGAATTCGATTGACCGCCTCAGAACAGATCTGCAGCGATTCATTGAAGCCGTCGTTGCTGTTATTTCAGCGGTGACTGGCTTCTTCGCGGGAATTTGGACGACGGTGTTCAATGCTTACGAACAGGTCGCCATGTTGATCTTTTATATGGTTGACTGGGTTCGACAAGTCATTCACTTTGACTACAAGGGATGCTTTTTGTGGATCTTTGCATTACCGATGCAGTATTACACCAAACTCAAGGAGGAAACAAAGAAGAATATCTGGATTCCAATCGCTAATTCAATTAAAAGGAAAGTGAATCGAATCTCGCGAGCTACCCACTCGAGGTTGCGTGAAATTGCAGTGTATGCCAGAGGATTTCGTGAAATCTGCCGAAGACTCTTTCTTCTCGCCAGCGATTATACACCAGGCGGACAAATCACAGTTTCAATACTTCTTGTGATAATCGCTGTCATATTTTTCCTGAAAATCTTGACGGTTGTCCGAGTATTGATTCAAATCTTGCAGCTCATATACAGCATTGTGGTGTTTCTGTTGCACCCATTGTTATTAACCTTGAAAGACATCTTGTCAGTCTTTGATCCCTTGTTTCAAATCGTGCTCGGCCTTGTACGTGTAATAGTTTTCGCGGTTTTTTCCGCCTTTAAAGCGATCGGAACCTTCGTCTGGTTAAATGTGGTCTCCATCGCATCAGGACTGTACCGATGTTGGCAGAGCTTCGCCAACTCCATGGTAGTGAAATTTATTTGGAACACTACTTGGGGCTTATTTACAAAGACTGCATTCTTACTGATTGAGAACTTTGTCTTTGTGTTTCTTCCTTTCATGACAAAGGTATCGTACTATGTTGCAGCACTCTTTCTTGACATCTCATCTGTGGCTTACGACAACTTTTTCGTTGTTACAGTGAGAGTTGAAGACAAGTATGAATATCTTACCCCAACTGGGATTGGAAGCTGTATATTTATTTTCTGGGCATTGCTGCTTGCGTTTAGATTTCGGAATCGACTTTCTGGAACGTTTTTCTCAGAAATTGACGGCAAAATACAAGCCATAACGTCATCCTCATATACTACAGATCGCAGCAAGAACGTCCCACAAAGAGAAAGAAGATCCACCTCTCCAAGCCCAGGAAAGCGCGACAGTGCGACACGAAGAAAGACGACAAACGACGACTCCAGTCTTCGGTACCGTGGCAAAACAGGGAGCAACGAAGACAGGGCGCATGCGACTGAAAATGGAACTGAAGGTTGGTTGATGAAAATGTCCTGTTTTATTTATCTTTTTTAATTTAGTTCAGTTTGCATGTTCGTGCCGATTACTCCACTGGCTGAGAGAGGGAACGGCCACCATAGCAAGATTAGTGTGGTGAAAACGTTGAAGGCATTTGTTAAAATGTCAGTTTCAGGGCAGGCGATCGGTACTTGCACAAAGTTTTTTAATAGATTTTTGACAACTTCTTACATCTTTTCGTGCAACTTTTTTTATAGCTTCCCTGTCTGCTAGCAATTAAAGTGAAAGAATTGCGAAACGCAGACTTTTTAAGTTTAACATTTCACTCTTAAAAAAAAAAGATGCCAGAAGTTGTCAGGAGCTAATCAAAACGTTCTGCAAAGGCAATAATTAACATTTGTTACAAGGCCAGGGACCGCGCGAGGGGTGGCTGAGGCGGCTTTAGCCCCCCCACTTTTTGGCGCCATAAAAAAAATAATAATGAGAAAGTTGGAAAATTCATTAGTGAGTGATTAGTTTCAGGGTTAACTAGTATTTTGTTTTCCCCGGTTAGATCTAATTTCCATATGGGCCAAACAAAAATGAAATCTAAACGGGAAACTCTACAAGAGTTCAAATCGCCTTGCTATCATTTGGCTTCGGATTAGTTGAAAATCAGTCTAGGGGACTCTATCTTAAAGAGCTTGAACCTGCTCAGATCGTAATTACAATAGACGGAAGTTGAAACTTTCGCTGTCGTTTGGGTTCTAACTCTAGATGGCGGCTGTACATTTTACCACAATACTTTGCGATCCTAACACAGCCAATCGGCACATAAAAAGCCATATTTTTGCCACAACTTTGTCCCTGTGCTAGCAACATTCTGTATACTAAGTTTGAAGTTTTTAGAACTTTTCTTTGCGTTTTTATGAGCATTTTTATGGTTCTTGTTCGCTAAGAACTATGGGTAAATGTACCAGTCGCCATCTTTTTCGGTAAGGTGGATTGTTGACTCTCGTTCTTGTCTGGCCCGGGCATTAAGAACTGTAGTCTGTCTCCAGATAGGATTATCGGCAACAGCGTCCCTAGATATTTGCTGGAAATCAACGTGACTTCTTCAAGCCTCTCTATGCATGTAAACTTTGTAACTAGGATAGCTGCCGAAATATCTCTTTCGCTCCTAACGATGACAAATAAGGCAAATAACAAAAAAATCGGTGAATCAAATTTTAACGTCATAGTGTAGGGAGTAGTCGCCTAATCTCCCGAGCCAGGGGTTCATGTGGAAACACTTGACGTCCAGGTCGAATTGGAATTTGGAAATTTTGGTTTTTATGAAGGGAGGAAAACCGGAGTAGCCGGAGAAAAACCCTCGGAGCAAGAACGAGAACCAACAACAAACTCAACCCACATATGACACCGGGACCGGGAATCGAACCCGGGCCACATTGGTGGAAGGCGAGTGCTCTCGTCACTGCGCCATCCCTGCTCCCCCTATAGCATAGCTTTGATTCGTTACTCAGTTCAGAAGTCAGGGGATATCGACAGACTGGCTTTGGTGAATTATTCATTTCATGACACTCAGCTCAGTTTTCTCAGTTGGCCTTATTCTGCTATAATAACAGATTTGCTTGCACAAGTTTAAAGAAAACTGTTTTTTAGTTTGAGATCTTAAATGGCAACAAGTCAAGGTTTGCACCGTGCCGGATACGTCTTAAAATGCGTGTAGAGATGAAAGAGGAGGCTAGGGCACATGATTTGGGAAACATCCTGGCTCCCTAATAGAATGCAATTTTTCGTCTTCTGAGTAAAGCTCAACATTCCGCCCCGCATTCCGTACATTTTGTTATCGTGGATACCTTACTGAGCGAAAGGAATTACCTCCAAACTAAGAAAACAGTAACTGTATATTGTCTTCTATTCCGGATTAGGCCACCAAAACGTGTTCTAAGTAACGTCATTGTCAATCAGTGGTAAATCGAAGAGTTTTATACCCTTAGCATAGCTTTGATAGGTATAATCCGGGACACCTCCTGGTATAAGCTGACAACTTTTAACACACTTGGCCGCCCTAGATGCGTTGTTAATTAGTCACCAGAGAAAGCAAAATTTTTGCGTGAAGCTGTCACCCCACCAACCCCCGACCCCCGCCTCTACTTCACCCTTGAGTGATCGAGTTAGTTCCCCCACTTCAAAATAGGCCGCGCGGTCCCTGAGCTGTTAGAGCAAGTTTTATAACAATAAAGGTGGAGTGTTTTTTGTTTTGTTTGTTTGTTTTTTTCAGTTTCCCTAACTGAAAATGTTGTGTTGGTTAAATCCCTCTTTCTTTGTTGAGAACCCAGAGAGAAAATTCTGAGTCCATAACCTTTTGCACAAACCCGGGTGCTTTAAGCAGTGAGGGAGAGTATATTATAGTGACTGGTATGGAAATAGCGACTGTTAATTAAGCTATATGTAATGTAGGAATGAAAGTGCATTCATTTTGTCATGTGATGGGTTCTAAGTTACAGAGTAAAGAACGGGACTCGGATTTCTCACTTTTGTAGCCTATGCTCGTGACAAGATGAAAACAGTCAACTTTAATTCTACGAGCTAACATCTTTGTTTTCATCTACGTTATTGCATTCCTATTTTTCAGGGCATATCCACTATAGTTCGCAAGTTCATATCTGCACCGACTACATAACAGGGACTTGTCAGCAAGGCAACAAGTGTGACAGGCACCACTGTCCCCTCCCCTATCACTGGCAGTATCGCCTATCCCTGGAGGGGTGGAAAAGTTTCAGCACAGGAGAGAACTGTATGATCGAAGAGTTATTTTGTGACCCAAAGAGCGACATCGTGACAACAGTAGAGATAGACCTGGCAGTGAAGTCTTACAGCCGAGAAAGGTTAGTAAAAGAAAGATATGTGCTATTCTGTCATTTACCTTTGATAAAAATCATGTGCAAATTTGGTCCACCTCATACGAGTTTATTGGTTAACTAGTTCTGCCGTTAACAAAAATACTGACCCAACTGAACAAGTCCACAGTCCTTTCTTCTCTCAAACTCTAACATTTGGAATCGCAAATAGTGAGGTAGTCTGGAGTTTCGTGTTCGTAATTCAATGAAACTTCCCGAACCTGAAAAAGTAACACGAGTAACTGCGTATCCCATCACAAGTGGCACAAGTGGGGATTCTCTCGTACCCAGGTCCCCTGTACATGAGCCACGGACGTCAAACGGAAGCAATGATCACTACGATTCGTTTCGTGTCTTCTTTCTGCTCACATCCCGGCAAAGGTTGGGAATTCTTGCTTTGGTGTTCAGTGGCTTGGCATTATGGACGTCCGTGTTAAAATAGTTTACCTCAAAGGGGGATTGCTCAACTTCCGGCGTTTGCACTTTATGTTTCCTATTATTTCAGCATCAGTCAGTTTTAGACCACAGAACACTTAGACCAAGTACCAATATTACCTATTACTCTTCACAAACAAATGTATCCGCAATCCTTTCACCTACAGTGTACTGAAATCGGAGATTAGTAAGGAAATAGTTAAATTTTATTTTGTTTAAGAAGTGATGAGGAGCAAATTGTATAGCCTCGCATTATTCGCACTTAGCTGAACTTCAGAAAGCACACTCTTGTCAGGCCCGTAGCAGGGGGAGGGGCAGGGGGGGGGGGCTGGACCCTCCCAGAATTTTTGGAAGTTAAAAAACATTACAACTGATGTGCCAAAAAATGTAATTAAAACAAATTAATGTGCAACAATCAGTCTTGAATGCTGACGCTAACAGTGCCTTTTATAAGTTCACAACCTTGAACAGGTTTCGACCTCTGTTGGCTTGAGTCACTAGCCACTGGGCAAGTGGGATTCAAAAATCTACTAGCCCACCGCACATTTCAGTCGCCCAGGTTCCTCGCCAATGTTTTTTTCACCCATATCACCTTGACACTGGCAGTATAACTTAAGACTGTGAAGGACCTTTATACCTTTAATAGCTAAGCGACTGCTGTGTATTTGCCGCAATCTTTAACCCATTGTTGTAAAACAAGTCTAAGGAACAGAGTGATATTTTATCTCACCAATCGAGTGACAAACGGTTACGAGAGTTAGGTAAAACAGGCCCGAAATTCGTAGCTTAGCTGTTGAAATGTTTGAATTTTAACAAACCTTGTAACTTTAAGGATACTTTTTTAAAACTGATGCAATAAATCTGGTGGACGTTGCCAACAACTTTGTTGGCGAAAGAGCAAAGGGGAGGCAGCTTTTCGGCAAATTTTCAACGAACGATGTCCCCATAAAGGTGTGGTTTTTGACGAAATCGACACAAACTGTGGCATTGTGAACAGTCTTAGTATCTATCTAATATGAATTTTTGTATGCCTTTTGACCTATTTGTTAACGTCAGTATTTTGACGGAGGGGGTGGGAGCTTTGACTAGGCCAACTTGCTCGGCCCCCTCAGTTATTTCAACCTTGCTACGGGCCTGCTTGTTGAGCGCTATCGCAACTTTTGCCTTTTGTACTAAGCAGGCAGATCCTGTATTTTGCACTCCAATTTTTTTAAAACTTAGTTTACTTGTACTTGTCTTGTCTAGAAACACGTTGTCAAGCAGGAAAGATGTACTAAAAATAGACTTTGAGAACATGAGGATAGAAAAAAGTTATCACCGTGCAGATCTGAGACGGCTGTCAACAGATTCTTATTTTAAGGAGCAGGACACAAACCTGGGAACACAGTGGCTGTGGTACAGGAAAGAAGAGAGCGGGGAATGGACACAGTATGGAGTGAAGGTACGAAAGAATATCCCCGAACATGACTCGAAATCCCATAACTCGAACGTCTCGCTAATTTCAAACAAGAGCAGTTTCCCCTCCTTAGTTTCCTTGTACGGTACAGCAAAATTTAAAATGTTAGGATGACGAGTTGTATACGATCTTTGCTTGACGCGAGTGGTGCACGCTAAAAAAGTCGCATATGACAGTCGTAAGCAAAAATCGTACCGTCTAAATCGGCCCTAATGTAACTCTAATTCAGCTAAACCTGCTATTACGTGGGCTCGGGAAAACGCCTTGAAAACGTTACTTTTATAATTAATTCACTAACCTTCGCCAATTGGTATCTTTTTTATTTCTTGGGCTGTTTAATTTTTTTTAATACCTTTTACGTTACACGGGCTTACCTGCTTTATATAACAACAAGTAGGTCTTCACCCATTCCCAATAACGATCAATATCCCGTAGCTATAGCATCAAAACAGAGGATTGAACATGAGTTAACTGGACTTTGAAAGAAATATTTTCATTTCTTTTCCGTTGACACTTTCCCACAGTGTTAAACTTATCCCACGTCCCTTTTTTTTTGAGGAGGAGATATTTGGCTGATCCTAGCAGTCGCGACCGAATCTAGTAAATATGACCTCTCTCGCCACGAGTCTCCTAGTAGCTCAGTGATTAGAGCGCCCGACCGCTGTGCCAGAGGTCATGGGTTCGATTCCCGTCGGGACTCAGAGTTTTTGTTTGTCCCATGCTCGCGACAAACTGAACATTTCGTCTTTCTTCTGATAGTTCTAACTTTTGCGTTTGTGAATGAAATCCTAAAGTTTGACCATTCAAATGAAAGCTACTGAGTTGTACCTTCCTGTGGTGCTGTTTATTATGCTGTACATAGTGGTTCTAACTTTTGAAACTGTGGATGAAATCCTAAAGTTTTGACCATTCAACTGAAAAACACTGAGCAGTACTTTCCTACAGTACTGTTTGTTTTTCAATTCTTTTGAAAACGGATTTTGTGTTCTGTATTTGATGAACTGATAATGAACGAGGTGTCGTTCCTGTTTGCCTGCATAGCACTAGTTACTATAAAAGTTAACCCACACCCTCCCCGATTGTTTTGTCCCTATGAATGCGTCCTTAATTTGTATTTTAGAGCGAATCGGATCCAAAGCAAGAAGACCTCGAATCTGCTTTCCTTCGACGAGATGGGAATTACAACTTTACGAGAGATGGTCAAGAGTTTCGTCTGCAGTTTTTCATGAGCCCAATGTGCGAGAAATCCTTCAGACCGTACTCTAAGCGAATCGTCCGTCGCAGGCCCGCGTTTAAATCACCTGAAGACATAAAGAGACTAAACAGAGGAAATGCCGAGAAAACTTCCTGGTTTAGTGTGAAAAGATTGTTTCGATGGTGGTAGGAGGGAAAATCTCAAAACTCAGTAGCCTGCTAAACTTCAGTTCGGTGTATCTGCGACAACTACCGAGTTAGCCGTTTCGGTAAAGACCTTTCTAGGTGACGTATTTCTGTTAGTGAAAAGGCAAATTGTGTTCGTGCTATTTAGTGCTATTCGACACTTTACCCTCAATGGGCCATTTTGCGTGACTTGGTCACATGGCATAAAATTCAGGATTTCAAAGGGGGTTCTTTGGAGCCTCGAAACTTTTTACCGCGGAGGGCGGAGCCTGAAGCCTTTTTTTACTTGGAGCCCGGGCAAAAATAATGATTCTGGCTAAACGGAAACCCTAGAGCCTGAATTTTTCTGTCTTGCAGCCATGGAGCCCTGTATTTTTTAGCCCAGAGCCCATGGAACTCTACACCCCCTTTAGGACCCAGAAAATTCGCTATTAATACTGGATGGCAAACGGCGCAGTGGGAAGAACAAAAGACAGAGATGGTAGCTATCTAGATGTTAATTCTGTTGTTTTTTGGTGTCACAATGCGCCACTTGCCATCCAGCATAACGAATTTTGTCCCATCTGACCAATTCATGCAAAGGGCCCACTATTAAGGTACGTTTACACATGCGATTTTTTGTGCAATTTTTGTCGCACTTTTCAGTGCAATTTCTTTCGCGCTCGAGCTCGCGATAAAAATTGCAAGACATTGTAAACTAGCGGCGCTTTCTGTGCGATTTGTCGCAGCGATATCACAGAGGTTTTGAACATGTTCGAAACTTGATGCAACCTGGCGGTGATTTGGAGGAAATTGCAGCAAATAGCGCTGCTAGTTTACACTTGCAACAAAAGTTGCATTGGAGAGTGCGACAAAAATTGCACCAAAAATCGCACGTGTAAACTGGCCTTTAGAAGTTTGTTTTAGGCATAATCGTACCTTACGAACTGAAATGGGAGAAGAAAGGGGTCGAGTTATTTTGACAACCCTTACAATCGAACCTCTCCTTTTGGACACCTCTCTAATGCGGACAGTTCGCCGGTCTTAATCATTTAAGCCCTGATATGAAAATGCATATTTTCCGTACTGTTCTTCATGGATTTCATATGGAACTAGAAAAGAGAAATTTGTCTAAATATCAAGACATCTCCTCCTTGGTGTTTGTTTCCCTTGTTCTCAACACTTGAATGTTTGAACAAGCAGTGATGGTGTAAACAGACATTTCATTTTCGTTACTGTTAGATCTACCTCCGTAATACGGCTCTAAACCCTGCCTCCTTGGTGTCTGCATTTAAGAGGTTCGACTGAATTTTATGGTAAAGCCTAGTCAACCCGAAGTGATACTTGTGGTGACTCTTGAGGCGTTTGCACTTTTATTTATTTTACCCTATTTGTAGTAGCGAACAAACTGACTAATGCCCGCTTTAATAAGGTCTATGACCAATTATAGCCATACAGAAGAAAGGGGCCGAAGGCATTAGTTATAAACTTTAAAGTTAGTAATGACTGCCTTTACTGAGTCGGTCCTTTCCTTGAAGACAACTGGCTTGTGGATACCTCTCTAATGCGGACAGTTGCCTCCCTCCACAATACGGACACTCATCCATCCATCTTCAATGTCCGTATTAAAGACGTTCGACTGAATTTTATAGTAAGGACCAATCATGTTCACACTTGGTGCCGGAATACGATTCTCACAGGGCACTAGTGTGAACACACCTTTCTTTCAAGAAACCACACGAGAATTCGACCACAGTGACGTGCCCAAGGCCAAGTTGGAGAACTTGGGCAATGGTATATGATGATATCTTGGGAACCCAGTGACACTAAAAAAGGAACTGGCATATGATGATATCTTGGGTACCCAGTGGCTGAACACAGCACCATTTTGTGCCAGTGCCAATGCAGGCACTAGTGCTCGGGTACCAAGGGTGAACATGGCCTGAGTGATGCATAGATGCTCGTGAGGCGTTTACACTTTCATATGTTTATTTTACCCTATTTGTAATAGCGAACAAAGGGATTAATGCCTGGTTTAATTACGACTAATGACCAACATATAGGCACATTGCTAAATAGTGCAAGTATCAGTCATGCTTACTCTTGTGAAACAGGGAAATTTCTTACCTAAAATGTGAATTAAACAATGTACTCCTCTGCGCTCAGTGGTTTTTATTTCAATGTCATACTATTGTTCTTTGCAGAATATTGACAAGAACAATCTAAAGGTACCTTGACTGTCACAACCATAGAGAATTTTTTTTTCACTTTCAAATCCCTTACAGACAGTTGCATCACTATCTATTCTACTGAGCCCTTGTTTTAACTGACGTATAATTTCTGATTCCTTGGCAATCTCTTCAGTTTTTGCAAATATTTCCAAAAAGAAAACGAGTCTGTAGCGATCTAATATATTTAAAATGTACAACACAAATCACTCGACTTCTGGTATAAAAAATAAATATATTTTACATTATATTTCCTTTAAAAGGCATCGAACGTTCAAACACAAAAACAAGGTGTACGGACGTGTTCTTTTCTGTTCATATTTAAACCTTTTACATAAAAGCATCCCGCTCTCTACTTTTTCTTTGTCGATGTGCGAGTTGAAGACCGTGAGGATTGCTGGGAAGGGGTTCGCGGAGGCTGAGGTGTGTGCGCCTGCGCAGTAGACGCCTGGGATGTGGGTCGTTTTGACATGCTGGTGCTGACCGGTCTATCGGCGGGCGTTTGAGATTCTCCCGCCGTTGAAGCACTGGCGCGGGACGCTGACCGTTCAAGGGCTCGGATTTTCTCGAGAGCCTGTTTCAGCTCTGTCTCTGCTTGAATGGCTCTCTCTTCTGCTGCTTGAGCTCGCTCTTCTGTCTCCCTGCACAAAACCAGAAATGAAGAAGCAATTTACTTGTCAAACTATCAGACTGCAAACGATGAAAAAGATACATCCACAGTGACGAGTGTAATGTACTTCTGCAGTGTACATCTGCAGGATAGAAAAACGCATCTGAACTTTTCGGACCCTTCTGCAAAACAACCTTGTTGAATATCATGTCTTGTTTTCTTTACGAAATCAAATGAAGCATAGAGGGCGCCTAAAACCTTCCATCATTTCACGTTAGCTTGTTACCACGTCATCTCTTCAACAGGCTGCCGCTGATGTATAATTTTCCCCTGGAGGGGATCGTAGTTCGCTTTATTAGGTTCGACCTGATAAAGCGACTATGATACTTCTGCTAACTTAAAGAAATCCAAGAATTTGGTCTGATTAGGAAAGAATAAAGTTAGTAAAAAAGTTCAAAGGTCCTGTCCCCAATCTTAAAAAGTACCCAGAAACGCATATCATGAGCGTTATTGGCGAGCGGCAGAGAGCCAAAGAAACTAACAGTATCACTGTTAAGCCTTCGCTGATTTAACAGCTCGATAGTACACGTATCAGCTAGCTTTTAACTAGTATAACACAAGATGAAAAACACTGATCACTCACAGCAATTGAGCCTGCAGTCTTTCCACAGCTGCTAGAGCTTCCAGCGCCTTCTTAGTGTCCGGTGACGGAGATCGCGCTACAAACAGACCAACATGGTTTACTTTCAAACCGCAAATTGATATGCACAGCTTTGAAGTGACAACAAAACGTTTAACTTGGTAAAGTTGTATAAGTAATTACAACATTAAACCGGAATGTGTTAGCACAATGAACTTACCGGGTTGCTGACCTTCACCTTCAGGCACAGCAAGAAATTCCAGCTCCTGCAAAAAGGAGGGAAAATTATTATCTCGAAGTCCAAAGATTATGCGGTGAGACTAGAATTTTACGAGTTTTCAAAATAAATAAATGACAAGGTCTTTCTGGAATCCGATACCCCAACAGTAGCAAAGATAATGTAACACTCACAAAAGTGCTACAACACTTTTAGAGAACCTTATCCAATGTTTATTTTATTTTCAGCTGAAAAATGAACTTTCTTTCAGTTTCTTTAATAGTTCTATTACATTTCTGTTTCTATCTTAAGTTTTGTATATTGTTATTTTGAGTCCCCTAATTAGTATGGGATTATCCCAAGCTACATGGTTTGACCCGTAAATAATTTTTTTTTACTTTCTTACTTACTTACTTTTACTTCTCAAGATAATAGTTAACACAATCTCCAAGACAAAGGTTCATATTTAACAAATTAAAGTTGGCTGTCCAAGAATATTTTCCGAGTGACCACCTTAAACTCACAAATAACCAGCTCTCCAGTAGGCTTGACAGCTCAGTGCAAATCCCGTTCATGACCAATTTTTTCAGCCTTTTTTGCAGCTGTTAAACCGACTTAATTCACTCTATGGGTACCGCTTGATGTTCAAGATAGCCTGATCCAAGCTGTCAGATAAGTAACAAGCACACGAGAAAACAAAACACGTGAAGATTGGACGGAAAAGAGGGGACGCTTTATTTCTTTCCAGTCCCCACACGTTTTCCTTCCCTTTTCTTTCCATTACGAACTCCTCAGTTACTGTGATTTCAGGCTCTTACAACGAATGTCAAATGGTCAATAAATTATCTTTTTTCCTGCGACAGTCGAGTTTGACTAAAAACCCATCGTCTTGGATATTGGAAAAGTGAAATCTGGGGGAGGAAGAGAGGACGGTCTATCTCATAGTAAACCAACCTGGTCAGCGGGTAGCTCCTCTAGGGATTTGGTCCTTATGTTATCATCATGTCCCAGCACGTGCATCCGGGACTCGTCTTGTTCTTGGTCTCCTGCCTCCACCTCAAGACCTCCTTCAGTTTCCTTTCCAGGCTCCTCTTCTGTCTTTTCCTGGCTCGTTTCAACAGCAGGCACGGTGACATTGGAGTCGTTAGCAGGCTGCCCAGGCGCCTCTGTTTTGCCAGAATCATCTGGTTGAGAAGCTGGGGTTTGCGGCTTGTCAGGTTCCTGTTGTTCGGCGGTTGCGGCGCCTTCTTCTGTTTCCTCCGGCTTTTCAGTTTGTTTGGCGTCTTCATCTTGCGACTGAAGGGAAAACTTCAAAATTACTTTGCACTAGCAAGCCAACATGACACACAGATCAATATACATTGATCACCATATGGTGCGACTGCTGTTCACAGCGCACGTGTTGAATGTTATAAAGGATGTTCAAAACGTTGTTCAACGGAACGGAACCAGATTCAGTTCGGTAAAACAGTATTGAACATTGTACACAGCAAAAGAAAACATGGTGAAGCAATCATTCAACAAGTCACAGCATTGTTCAACTTTAGTCAAGTATCAAATGCCGATCCAATAGAATAGAATAGAATAGAATAGAATGGAATGGAATGGAATGGAATAGAATTAAAAAAAGAAATATAAAAGAAGATGAAAAGACGACTGCCTGAGGACAGTTATGGCCAATAATGATAGTGGCGAGCTTGGTGCAATCGTATAATTGCGTATCATTCGCTAATACGCTGATCACGCAAATAGAATTTGCGGTCTTGTTTCAATTAAAGTCCGCTGTTCACGGAGAAGCGCATGCGCGAGCGGAACGGCTCAAAAATAAATTGTACGGGTCGACACTAAATTCGAACTGAGCTTATGGCGGAAAAATCCGTTGAAATCGCGCCCTAATTTTGCACATCTGCTCTTCGCTTTCCACTTTTGATAGTCTTTATTTCCTGTTGTAAATATCAGTTCGATTTTTATAATGTTGAAAGTGAACTAGCGGCCGAAATCGGCATTTTAGTCAATGGATGGTCAGAAGAGACGTCGTGGTAGACGGCAGAACACAATACATTCACGAGATTGAAGAATCCTTGAGTCTTACGAACCAGCATTTTAACTGTTGCGGATTTAACGAATGGAAAATCGTTAAGAACTACAACCAGACCATCACAAGCAGGTCAAACAATAACCGAATTGCTGCTGGAGATCAATCAGTTGGATGCTAGTAGTTCGCCATAAGACAACAGAGGTGCAATGTTTTAACTCCAAGAATTCTATTTCTATATTAACCACAACCACGAAGTGGAGTTAAAACGACAGCGCCAGAAGCTGTAGCTTCTTTATGATCAAAAGATGAACAGTCTCAGAATAATTAATTTGGATCTGAACATCCGTGATAAAGAAAGTTACATGTCTTGCAGATAACCGCAAGCAAACATCAAATTACGCATTAAGAATCTCGTGGATCCTTTCATAAATTAAACGTCACTCTTTTAAGCGGCTTTTAGGGATCCTGCAATTAAACTGAGCACAAAAACCTAGAAAGAACTAGTACACACAGAGGCACAAAAATTTCAAACGGCTCTAAGAACATCAAACACTCCAAACAGTATCACAGCTTGAGGTTTCCCCGGACAACAGATCAACCACACAATTTACGGGCACAATTTCGCTGTGTCGCCTTCAAATCATGTTGATCAAGGGAGAAATCTTGATCAAAGGGACAAAGCTGTTACGATTGTACGTGGGCAAGCTCTATTTTGAAGGCTGGAATAACTTCAACAACTAGCGGCAGTCGTGCTTGGCCTGTCATATCATATATTATCGACAACAAGTTATAATAATTTACCGCCGTATCCCGCCAGGGTTGTGGAAGAGCTTCTAATTGGTTTAAAAACAATTATCTTGACAGCACTCAAGTCATCGCTCGCACATGCGCTGAAGCGTGAAACTCTGCCTTTAAACGGAACTTATTTTGGTGAGTAAAAGCGTTTAAACTTTTAGCATCTCTACCTCAACAACAGTAGTTTTAGAGTCAGTGGATACCGCTTTATCAGTGCCTTTTCCCTTCACGCCAGCAGAAAGGTCCTCGAATACAAAATCATCACCCATAACTTCCTGGATAAGAAGGTGAGCTGTACGGATCCAGCCCTCGCATTCGACTGCCAGGCGCTTGAGATCTTTGAAATCCATGTCTGCGTGTTCATCACCCTGATCTCGCCGCTCCTAAAAAGAGACAATAAATAACCTTTAAATGGACTGGTAAATGTTAAGACGGATTTATTGTCTAACGCTATGATAAGTTACCTACCTAAGGCCTTGCTTCTCATTCGATGATTATGGAGGAAGGTGATACAAAAAAAAATCCATGCGTATGGACGCATACATTAAAACTCCAGAAAGCAAGCGAGCGAACGAGCGAGCGAGTGAACAAACCAACGAACGAACGAACGAACAAACGACCGACCGACCCAACGAACGAACGAACGAACGAACGAATGAAAGAACGAACAGGCACAGGATGTAAGTGCCATTTGGTCAAAAAGGCGACATATCGAACCTCCCTAGGCAATCAGTGGCTAGAATACCACTAGCTCTATTTATAGAACGGAACTGCTAAAAATATTATCTTTTAATGACCTGAGAACAAAGAAATAAGCTGACATCGGCCTGGGACATGTTCCTCACCTGCATCAGGTCAATCACCAGATCAGAGCAGCATTTTGTCAGAAGAACAGAAAACTCTCTGAGCTGTGCAAACAGCCTTTGTGCTCTGTTGCATATTTCCTCAGGAATCGCTTGAAGCAGGATTTCTCCTCCGCCCAGGGATGCGTCCACCTCTTGGTCGTCCGTCTGTTTGTTGATCTCCTCCAGTTGCTTGTCTTCCATGTCTGGGGTCAGACGGACAAGAACCGTGATCATCCAACGAATCATGGCGCTGTGGAGTTGTGTGACCTGACAAGAAAGATGGCATTACATACAGTTACGTTACGTCACGTCACGTTACGTCACATTGCATCGAGGCCCCACAAACGAGGAAACAGTGTTGGGGAAACATTCTTTTTCACAATGTTTCTTGCGAGTACAAACGAGCGGGAAACGTTTCCTTGCCGTGCAAACCATGAAACATTTCAATGTAAACAAACAAGCTCATACTCATTTGCAAATGCTCAAATTGGGAAGTGCAGCCCGTGTGGCCCAGTAATCTAGTCAACATGTTTCCTCGGCGCGCAAACGGGGAAAAATTTGTCGTTGAAATAAACTGCTTCTGAAAAAAAATCAGAAACACTTTTTGGGGTTGGTCCTCGGAAACAAAAAATGTTTTGCAGCAAATGTTTCGTGCGCGCACAAACAGGGAAACATTTAGAGAAACACTGTTTCCTACACAATGTTTCCTCCTTTTCGGGGGCTTTTACATAACGTTATGTTACGCTACATTATATTTCATTATATCATACTATATATTTATCATATAGCTAAATCTAGAAGTTGTTAATCGCCTGTAAAGGGACCACACAAGCACTTACTCTTTCCACAATTTTGGCGTCCTCGTTGTCGATACTGTTTGTTGTGGCAGACAGCCATTTGACCGTGTTTTTAAACACCGCTTCCACATTCACCGGGTTCTCGACCTCGCCACTCACGCGCGCGCCTTCCTTCTGTGTGGAGCCAATCAACGCCAGAGTTTCGGTCAGGTGATCAGCCCAGTCCTCGCTGACTTGATCCGAGAGTCGTATCCAGTCCGTGTCGAGCAGCATTTCACCTCCGTTTAACACAGTGTTTAGCTTGTTTCCCCTAAAAATAAGTGGTTCCAAAGGGTGAACTTACGTGGGACTATGCCCGCTTTACCTAACATATTTTGAAACGCACATGGGACACTTCAAGCATAGCGATCTTCCGTATTTATTTCCTGGTTAGGCAAGAGAGATATCCAGAATACTGCGAAGTGGTTTTCAGTGATATGCCAAAAAAATCTGAATGAAGTTAATGTAGAACAAGGCATCGTTGCCGAATGTAAAAGAACATCAAAGTGACAAACAAACAAACAAACAAACAAAGAAATGAAACGAGTAAACAATGGACGACCCTCCGTTGATGGACTATCGACTACTGAGTATAAATATTGACGACATTCACGTAGCAAAAACAAACAACCACAGTACAACTAACCACACAAAAAGAGAAAAGAAACGAAAAGAAGATGTCCTTAGCCAAAGTAACATGACGCTCCATTTGCAAAATCCTAATTCAAGATACCCAAAATCTCCAGTTCCCAACAGTTGAACTTCCGACTGTTCTTTTGTCTCAAAAAGCGGGCGTAAAATTATAAATTAAACGTAACCACAATTATTTACATTTTGTGGTGCCCATGTTTTCTCATCATTGATACGATAGATTATTCCCTATCCTGAATGAATGACGTTAAAATACTTTTAAAGACGTCAAAAAGTTGAACTGTCAGGAAGGTCCTTACTTCGTTGTAGCAAACAACAGATAATGGCCAAACAAGTTGCGTACCATGTTTCTATAGGATTAACCAGGTCAATAATTTCCTTGGCCACTCCGTTTTCACCGTTAATTCGCACATGGTATTGCTGATGTAAACGGTCTACTTCAGTGTTCAGCTGTGACATGACTTCGTGCTGCGGCCACCTTGTTCCGTCTTGGGCTTGGTGACGGCTGAAGACCTGGATAAATAAAAACAAGTTGTGTAGTGGTCATCGCGCTGGAGTTTCCATCGGAAAGGGTCGGTGATTCAAGACCTGGTATCTGTTTTGTGTCGTGCTGTTTTCTTAGACAAAAAATACCACATTGTCTCAATCTACCCAGGTGTGTGAAAACAGGGGGCAATCACATACTATGTGACCATTAGTAGTGTCAAAATATAATGAGATGCATAGCGACACTAAAACCTCCCAATTAGCATGAGATATTGCCAGGGATATTTACATTTGATTTCAAAATAAACGTAAACTTATCTTAGTCATTGTGTTTTGTTGACCTTGTGGCTCTAACTGACGAATTTTAGCGATTTGAAGGGTTTTACGGGGTCGTCTAATGCACGTATTATGTAGAACGCCTCGCAAAACTGTTTTGTCTGTCTGCTTTTGCTGTTGTTATTTACCAAATCAGTCTACCATTCACCTTCCTGTCTGTCTGTCTGTCTGTCTGTCTGTCTGTCTGTCTGTCTGTCTGTCTGTCTAACTGCTTGTTATTGCTGATGGAATTGTTGCTCATCTGTCTGTCTGTCTGTTTGTCTGTTATTGCTGTTGTTATTTACCTTTAGTGCCACATCAGTCCACCCATCCACCTCTCTGTTCATCTGGTGCAACTCCTCCTCACATGACAGCAGTGTTTCTCCAGTGAAGTGCTCAGCTTCCTGGTTTAGCGTCTCCTCCCAGGATTTCAGGTCTTCAAACAAATTTTTGATAAACTGCTCGTCAGGTGGACGGACACTGCCATCGTCATAACTACATCAAAACAAGCAAATTTAATTTTAGAAAATAATAACTGTCAACGTGGGCAATGCGGTCTTATGCGCCTTCTGGCGCGAGGCGAAGTGATGATGGTGATGGTGATGGTGATGGTGGTGATGAGGACGAGGACGAGGACGAGGACGAGGACGAGGACGACGAGGACGACGACGACGACGACGACGACGAGGACGACGAGGACGACGACGAGGACGAGGACGAGGACGACGAGGACGACGAGGACGACGACGACGACGAGGACGACGAGGACGACGAGGACGACGAGGACGACGACGACGACGACGACGAGGACGACGAGGACGACGACGACGACGACGATGATGATGATGACGACCGCAGGGCAATCTTTAGAATTACTTGTGTGTGTGCTTCTACTTTCATAGATAACAAATATCAAGAGTTTTCATACTCCAAAGCAAACTAACAAGACAAATTTGACGAACAAAATTCAAACTAAAACAGAAGAGAATTCCCATCGAGGAATTTTCACTCCAAGAAACCGACACGTAAAGGACTACATTTTCCACAAACGTTGTCTATTGATAGACTAGACTATAAATTATAACATTTGTTTAAAACTATTTTAAATGTTTGCAATTTGACAGGCTATAAAGCTTAACCGATACTCATTTTCAGTGGCCGTTCAAATATGATAGATGTAGTTACATGTACCTCGCAAGTTCGATACTATGAAAACTTTTGTCGGGCTTATGCCGATTTCAATGAAATTCTCAGATGAAACTCAAATGCTAAAAGCAGCAAAAACTCGCAGTGAGGTATATGGTAGCTTGCACTCACTTCACAATTTTCTGAAATTCCTTTTTCCATCTTTGAAGTTGGCTAATCAGTCTTTTAAGCTGCGGGAAGACAATAATCATCCATCAATAAACATAAAACAATTTTACCTCGAGGCAATTTTTTCTAGTAAGCAACAACCAAGTTGACTAATCCCTCACAGGAAATGAGAAAGAGTAGCCCAATGTTATTGTACTTGTAATCATAATTTACATTTGAGGCACGAACTAGATTTTTTATTTTTTTTCCTGCTTCGCCAGTTGCATGTTTTTGTTTGTGTGTGTGTTCTGATTGGCCCACTGAGTTATTTGCTCAGCTACAAAACAATCACAAAAAATTCTTACCCCATTTGTCATTTCTTCCTCTGAGGAATCGAGCTTCTTGTTGAACTTGTCAGAAAGTTCTCTCCACGTTTGTACGTGATTAGTTAAACTCTCGAGCTAAAACAAGAGACCACGATTAGTTAAACGGAAGGGGCATCAAACGATGAAATTTCAACAAAAAACTTACAACGTCAATGGTTCTGGTTTCCCAGATAGTTTTAGGGAATTTTAACGGGATATTCTTTGTACGCTAACACAGTTTAATGTGTTCGGATTCTCTAGCTAAAAACTAAGTCGTAGAAAATGTTACGGAGCGGAATCTTGTTCCCCGTATTTTCTACCTGCTGATGGCTTTCCGAAAATACTAGCTTCCTTTTTCGGCCGGCGAAAACGAAACAAAAGCAACGACAACAACAACAACAACAACAAAAACGAATCAATTTTCCAACCAGCTAACAAACGTTTGAGATAACAACTCACCAAAGAGACATCTGGTTTTTATTTATTTATTTATTTTTTTTTTTTGGGGGGGGGGGGTCAATTAAACCGGATATCGGAGGCCACTAAGCCATCTTTTTGCTTAAAGTAGGAGGAAAAGATCGCTAAAAGTGATGAAAGCGAGTAAATGCTAGTTTAAGGAACGAAAAAAAAGCCGGAATTCTGAGATACAAGTTTGACTGGTAGCAGATCTACAATCATGTTGCAAGGAGTCAGTGGATTCGCCAGCTACCGTCTTTCGTTGACTACGTGAGCAGAGCTGCAAATAACTGTCGGTCTTCGGACAATGTCCGACTAAAATCGGCCCATGTCCGACGAAATTTTAACTTCGGTCGGACATTATGTCCAGACAATTTTTTTACCAAATAATAAGTAAATAATGATAAGAAACAATTTTCTCAAAAAGACTTCCACTTAAAAATAATAATTACAAAAAAACGTCCGACCCCATCTCTGTTTTATCCGACCAAAATGGAGCCTGGTAGGACATATTATTTGCAGCTTTGCGTGAGGGTGGGACGGAAGCTGTGCGAAAACCTGACGCGGTTGAAATTCCGACCCTGGCCCCAGTTGTTCAAAGGCTGGATAACTTTATCCGCTGAGTAGATTGTTATTTAGCAGATAAAATGTACTCCAACCAATACATTTCTTCCGCTGGATAACGAGTTATCCAGGGGATAAAGTTATCCAGCCTTTCAACAACTGGCACCGGGCAGAAATCTTTTCAGCAATGCAGCGAATAAATTTATACCCAACCGATCTCTGCGAGTGGGCTCCCTGGTTAAATATTATTATTATTATTATATTATTATTATTATTTTGCTCTCAGTTGAAAAACAAAGCCGGTCACTAACCTGTATGCTGTCCTTTTCAATCAAGAAAATGGCGAAGTGTCGGCTCAGTTTGGCCCAAGCTTTCTCGCAAAGGTGCAGTTTCTTGGCTGTGTTCAGTGAGTGTTTGTCAGTGACCTTCAGCGAAAGGGTATACGCTGCACTGCTCCACAAGTCGCGCTCCTCTGTTAGTTTACCTACAGAATGAGAATAACCACAGTAATTCGCTTTCAAATTCATTTCTCCTGCCAACCCCCACGAGATCTCTCGAGCACTTTCAACGTTTTTATCCGCTATCAATGAACTCGGAATAGGTGACACCAAACAAATTCGACACAGTTCTCGTGCCAGGACACTCAGCAATCTAGAATTTTGAGGCTTGAAATTTTGTTTGCACAAGTAATTAATTAACTGAATAAAGATTGTTGTTCTTAAATCCAGACTTTCGAAACGCATGATCTGCCAAAACTAACACAGTACTACGCATTCGCCCAAGATTAACTAGTTTTCTCTGGCCGTGTTGCAAGAAGTACTTTTTGGCAACTTGCAATGCAACAATTGACAAAGTTGGAAAGAAATTTATTAAAGACCCATTGTAAATGTTAACTTTTGCATCAGCGAAATTTTATAACGTTTGCTGTGAGTTGTATCAGAGCCTGATTTGGCAAGAAAAAGTTTGATGATGTCATTAACAAGTTCTGGTCACCCTGGCCTTGCCTGTATCCAGGACAACAAAGTGCCAATATTAATTTGTAGCTGTAAGTTACACTTACCAACTAACCCTTCCAGTCTTTTCCTTTGTAACTCGTACAGGTCGTGGTATTCTGAGATCAAACTGAAAAATAAAGAAGTAAACATTAACATTTGATTATCCTTTAAAAATAACAGAACTTCTCTAAGTCGGTGCCTAAACGTTCCAACATTAGTCGCACTCCTTGTGATCGGTCCGTGTTCAGATTTAGTTTAATCAAAATATTTAGAATTTGTACTTACTGTAGCTGGAAAAAAATCTAAACAATTTAAACAGATCAATTCGTGTTTGCTTACACCCCAAATGAACGAAACCAGATTAAGACACCAAACTGAACGACCCACTTTCCATACGTGGATCGTTCAGTTCGCTAATTGAAGACTGGTATTCTGTCATATGGAAAGGAAAGTCAATTTTTCGATCGCAAAATCCGGATTTGGATTGCATTTCTAAAAGGAACGAGACCTCTGTTGTACAGCATTTGCTGGTCCGACAATATTCGAACGTTTAGCAGCCCATGTTTGATTATGTTGGATGGAAATGTTTTGGTGGCTGAATGTGGGCGAGTTGTTGAATGTGTCGAGTTGTTGAATGTTGAGTGTCCAACATTGCCATCCAACAAATGTTGGACATGTTAGCCCAATCTCGTTCCCAGAGACCTCGTTACCCTTGTCCAGCCGACTACTGGTATAGGGTAACGAGGGCTTTGGCAACGAGACTGATGTTGGCCAAGAACGTAGGTAAGCTGCCCGTTCAACAACCCCATTCAACAAATCTTAGATACGTTGTGTGGGTCTTACCTTGCATTCTTTTCAGATTCTTTAAGAGCGTCTTCAAGCTACAAAATGAAATAAAAAGCATATATACATTAATTAGAATGGCCGTGACGACGTAACCAGGGAAGCACTCGTCTGGAACCCACAAGGGAAAAGGAAGCAAGGAAGAGCTAAAACCACTTGAAAGAGGTCAGTCGAGCAACAATTATACAACACCTAGGTGGAGTGACATGGAACGCAGAATCCAGGATCGAGACGAGTGGAGAAGGACTGTAGATGCCTTATGATTCACCTAGGTAAGGATGATAGAAGTGACGGTGATAGAGAGAGATAGCTCTTTTATTCTTCTAAATGCAATGCACTTGTTTCTCAGACTGTTAATATACTAAAATCTAACAATAAGCAGAAAAACAGCTAGATGAGTCAAATTACCTCGTCCTGAGCATACTTGGCCTGTTGAGTGACCTCCCTGTCATGTGCTTTCACTGTGGCGAGTTCACTTTTCATATTAAATTAAGATTAAATAACATTAATGGCAATTGATTTTCAAGTGAGTATAACGTATCGATCATTACTTGAAAACTAAGGTTACTATAACTTCATCAAAGTAAACAGAAAAATGTTTAAATAACCTATATTGTACTTGAAAAAAAGAAAACGAAGGAAACTTCACATAACAATGTTCTATCTACAACTGTTTGGCAAAAACAAACCTTGTAAGAGAGCTAATGGATGCCTTGAATCGCACAAGTTCCTCTGTCAGTCTCCTAGTAAAGAAGCAAATAATTCAGTGGAAGATTTGTTTGGTGTTCAAGATCTATTTGTCATTAACATTTTAGGCCAAAACATTCTTCTGGCAACAGAAAGTTTATTGTTTTGATCTGCTGATGCACACGTGTATGCACTATATGCTGTCCAAAGCTTGCAAGACTTTTGGATAATGGTTAAAAAAAACAAACAAACAAGCACACACACACACTGCACAGAAATTTTAAACATAAGCTGTTGCTGCTGATAAGTGTGACTGATTTCTCCTCCTCCCTTGTAACACAACATATACCATATTATAGAAGCGGAAAGCATGTTTATGCCTGTGTCTGCATCTGTAAAATTTGTCTGTGACCAAGCCCAAGCCCGTCATGATATCTGTGTCTATGTCCATGACTATGCCTATATCCATGTCCATGTCTATGTCCAGGTCTCTTCTACATCTGTGGCTAATTGTCCCTGAACCAAGGGAAAAACAGAGAAGCCCCCGTTTGCTCCTCGCTCGAAGACCAGTTAAAGTGGCCGCTGCCGTTACAAAGCATTGACCACCAAAGCTGTGGCTACGTGGCCTTCAATGGGGATGGTTCATAGGAAACAGTTACAGTGTAGAAAGGTTGCAGAGACTTCCAATGGAAAAGATAATTTATTACAAAAAGTGCTGGAGAGGGAGGCTTCAGTAGTAGAACCACCCACTCGCTCCTCCAAAGCCTGTGCGTCAAACATTGTTCTCTAAAACCACCAGAAGGCTTGCCAGGGTCAAGCAAGACTTGTTTTCTTCCCTGTGATCTGGACCTGAGCCATCATACTGTTAGTACTAAAAAACAGATGATGATCTCTCACCTGTCTAAAGCCCTCTGAGCGATCACTTCCTGGTGAAGACTGCAACAAAAATATTAATACTGTTAAGAGTTCTTTTGAAAACCACAAAGACCATACAAATGGAAGATTAACAGCACACCTTTTGACTTGTCTAGGAATACGATCCAACAGATCAGCATAGCGCTTCCTAAGGTTTCCTAACAATTCTCCTCTCTCAGTGCACTCTACGGTCACCTAAAAAGAAAATGCAAATTTAAGACTTGTTCAAATTAATTAAAAGTAACATTTTTTTTATTTATTTTATATCATTTTATCTACTGGGGAATGCTATTGCAACAAAGACCAGGTAACATCAACATTTAATAATACTACTGTTATAACACAGTCTGCAGCTGATACGTTAAAAACAAAACAAAAATGCATCCTTCGGCAAATATAACTTTAAAATAAAAACGAAATGAAAAGTTGTGAGTTGCATTTGAAGGGCCCGGTGGAAAAAGGGCGTAAGTGACGATTTGAGGTTAAAATCGAAATTGCTCCTATTTAGCTGAACATTGGCACACAGGCTGGTTTTCATGTGAGGAATGCTGTTGCGCACTTATTTCTTGACCTGAGATCTAAAATTTGAAGAATTAGCGTATTACCTTTGCTTAAAACTGACACAAAGAAAACAACAGGACCGCGGATTCTAGGTTGAATTCCTTTGTTTTAGTTCAGGCAGAGAACAAAAGAAATCTTTCACGCATCACTTGAGCGAGTTCAGTTCAACAACACTTTTCACGCAAAAGTAATACGCTAATTCTTCAAATTTTAGATCTCAGGTCAAGAAATAAGTCCGCAACAGCGTTCCTCACATGAAAACCAGCCTGTGTGCCAATGTTCAGCTAAATAGGAGCAATTTCGATTTTAACCTCAAATCGTCACTTACGCCCTTTTTCCACCGGGCCCTTCATTTACTTTTCTTTTCTAAAAAATCATCTTCCAGTTTCCTTGGATTTAGTTCAAGAGCACCAACTTACTTGACGAATTATCTCATTGAATGCCACATTGTAAATATTCTGTTCCTTTTTCACTAATTCCAGGAGGTTGTGAATCTAAAATAGACAACAGAAAGCAAAAAAGACCAAAGTAAACCCCATGTTACAGACCTAATTGTACATGTAAGTATTTTTGCTGGACATATTTAAAAAAAAACGTTACTCAATACTTTTAATTCCTAAGCACTTATATAAGGCTGGTGGTTATTTCAATCTGCAAGTCTAAGATCACAGGAAACACTAAGGGGAACCATATAAGATGATTAAAAAAAAACTAGCCGGTACCCGTGAACAATTCACCACTCAACAACACAATTCAACTTAATTCCCAAGGCCTTTAATTTTTTTCAGGCTCACTCGGTCGCTTTGCGCCTTCATTGAAGTTCGCTTCGTTCGCTTTACTTGCAAAACACAGGCAAAATTAATATCAACCGAAGATGTCGACTTGGAGCATGTCTACGACAGGATGTTTTGAAAGCCGACACAAATTTGCTTAAGCGGTTGAAATTAGTCACATGTAATATCGGACACCAATTTACATAAGCGGTCAACAGAAATGGCGCGGTGTTCACTTGATGAGAGAAATGTGCAACTTTTCCTGCAAATTCTCCAAAGTGGATCTTTTTGACTTAAAACCAAATTGCACACATCCTTGCCAGGAAAGTATAGAAATGGTGTGGTTTTGGCTTTTTGTAACTTAGCCATTAATTTTTTTAAGTGATGGGTGGAGAACAGTTAATTTATCACGTATTATACATATGATGATTTAAGGTACATGAAGAGTCAGTGAATAAGCCTGGCCTGTGCTGAGGTGAAATATCTAATATACATATATGGTACCATGCAGCTCTATAGAACCTATAATTTTACTGGACCTTTTCATCCTGCAGCTCTATGGTTTTCAAGGCTAGCATCATTGTTCAGAACTGTCGTTTGTTTATTGACTCTCAGCCAATCCTGTGAGGCATTCTAGAGAGCTGCCATGGTGCCCGAATCATTCCAGCAAAAAACTGGGGCAGCTTTAACAGAGTGTGGTACAATAACGTTTGAACAGATTGACATTTTCAGGGCTTGAAATAATTTCCCGGCTGGCGCCGGTCAAGTTGTCCGGTCAAACCTATTTTTGCTCGGACACCACCCATTTTTGGCCGGACAAATCTCCATTACGCCATATCTCTACAAAATTCCCCCCCTCCCCCTGCAGCATGATGTTTACATATCAAACAAGTACATTTTCTAAGCCTTTATTGTACATGGAGCCTCGAACTCATTGCAGGAAAAGTGGAATGCATGGTACAGCCACAACGTTCGGCAAAATCAATATTACATTTGTGCATGCATCTATCGCTTCAGTTCTATGTCTTCTATACCGTTAAATTTTAGTACCTACTAAAGCTATGAAGTTGATGAAATTGAAGCCTGCGATCTAGTTGATCCTCATAATAATACAAGCTAACTGATGTGAATATACAACAAGAAACTCTTACAAGTAGAATCCATATCCACTGATTTGCTACAAAGTAAGCTTAGAATGAATAAGCTTGAATCTTGAAATGTTTCAGTACTATATCTTATTAAAAGGGGTCGGGGAAATGATACCAACAGGCAACTCTCTTTTTTCATTTGGAATACTTGAATGGCAACCTAATTTTGCTACTCGTTGTCAATTTCAAGTCTATACTGCCTGAGGAAAACATTGCCTTGCGAAGTAATGCCCGTGAATCCAATAATCACCAAAAAGCTTGGTAACCAAGTATTTATCAGGGGCGTGCCGGAAGTGATGAATGATTTGTTCCGTTTCAGCGTTTTTAGAGACGATATGAATCACAACTTTTATGGATGACTATTTGGCCATTTGGAATTACTGGAATTACATCAACGTTGTGCAATTAAGGAAATGAAAGCACTTTGTTGTGGTTTTAAGTGAAACAAAAACATATCAACGCCAAAAATATATACAATGTTCGGGAGCCTACTGATCCACTCCTGTGTCTTTTATTAAATCTATTGCTCTGTCTTCTAATTCGTCCTCATTATCTGAATCGGAATCTTCTTCAGTTGAAGAACAATCAATCCAAGACCATTCCCCTTTTCGCAAACTCTCGGGCCTTGTACGATTTCCTCTTGCTTTGGTTCGGAGGGCGAGTGGCGCTCGTTACCCACAAGTGAATGGCTGGTGTAGTGTCGTAACCTTGAAAAGGGGGACCTTCCATTTTGACTCTTATCAGGTGGCTAAGGGTGTTCTCGCTGAGTGTTGCCCGAGAATCTGAGAGGCATTGTTATGCTTCTCACGTCAAGTTTACAAAATCCAAGCGGACTATATATTATAAGAATATAGTAATTCATACTGCTACACACGCTACTCCGGAAGACCCGCTAATTTGCGGTGACGGCTTGATGAACGACAAAGCGAAGATTTGCAACCACCGGAAATTTTACAACCACTATTATGAATCATTTTTTAAAAGTTCTTGGTCTGGTAGTATCTCTGTCTTTTCCCCTTTTTATTCACAAACGCCAATAATGTTGAACCTATAAAAATTTAAAACCTGAAGATCCGCATTGAATTTTTCTTTACAAGCGTAAACGACCGGACAAATTGTCCGGCCATCCAAGGATTTGACCGGACAAAACCTATTTTTGACCGGACATTGTCCGTTGACCGGCCGTTATTTCAAGCCCTGATTTTAAAAGGCTCAGCCATAATAAGGCATCACCTGTGTTGGACCTGATAGCTCCCTTCCTTCATCATCAACACCAGCACGTGCCAACATGGAATCCATGGCGTGCTAGAGCGAAAAAGCGACAAAATAACAAATCAGACACTCACTGTTATACCTGTAAGTAGATTTTCTTTGAAAAAAGAGCTTCAGGGTAGGAAATAAATTGTGATATGCATTATGCATTATGAGATGACGTAACACCTCAAATGGTAACATGGTCAATCCCAAACTTACACTATGCAATGAAAAACAATCACACATTGCAGGGGCTATTCAAGAATTATCTACATGATTGTATTCCAGAAATTATCTTCTATTAATAAGTTAAAGATTTCCCACAAAAATTCACTCAAAATTACCTTCAGTTTGAGAACTTCTTGTCTTCCTGCTGGTTTCCTACAAAAATTGATTTTAATAAATTAATATCATTAGTAAGAGGGTAGAACTTAAAGTTGGGATGGGGTAAAAGCTGGCCAAACTGAAAAATAAAATTTCTGTACAGTTAGCATTTTTTATAGCATGTGACAAAAAAGGAGGGGGAAGAGCCGGGACACTCTTAGTTACTCCCTTCAGGTCTCCAGTACCCTTGTAATCCCTGTTCCATCCCTTCCTTAACTCCACTACCTCTTCACACCATTTTTCCCTTGCAAATTACATTGTAATGCAGTTGCAAATTTTCCCATTCCTCTTGAATTTGCATGACCATCTTGGAAATGAAGTTCCTGCCCAGTTCTGGTAGACAGTTCACTCACTCCCTTCTTCCTTAGTCCATGTTCCCTGTATCTCATTTTACTTTAATTTACAGTTTGTTTTGGGAGAGTGTAAAAGACTTGAGTTTTTAATAACGTCATTTAAAAATAAAACAAGATCTATAAATACTGGCATGGACCTTGATTTTATTTTAACCACAGACACAATGCTTAGTAGTTAAATTCCAAAACACATTGCAAGTTAGGACAAATAAAAAAAATTTTAAAAGATTTAAATTTAAAGCAAAGTAAGTCAAGATCTGCCACTTACATAGAAGGAAAGACAGTAAGGTGATCTTCATGACCCTTCACGTAAGTTGTATACTTGCTGCAATATAAAAGGATGTGTGGTCATTTTTAATATCTCCATAAAATCAGGAGAAAATCTTGATCATTTCACATCACTAGCTGTACAATAACGTCAATTATCAAAAAGATAAAAAAGGGGAAATGACTAAAATATTAACCTACATGGATATTGGGCAAACTGCAAAATGTTGCATGTTGTGTCCATCTGCTCAAATTACATTTCTCGCCATCAGAATCTTAAGGTTTGGATTAGTTTAAGAAAAGGAAATTTTGGGGGCTCAGATTTTAACACGTTTGTCTTCGGGAATTGACAGACATACCTTCACTTCAAATTTACTATTTTATCCTAGGTAAATTTTAGTGTCATAAGCAATGGAAAAGACTTACTCTTCTTGAAATTCTAATCCCAGGACTCCAGGATTCTTGACTATGTGATATTCGCCAGGCACAAGGCTCTGGGGAATCTGCGATCTTACCTCCTGTTGGACAAAACAAAACAATAATTTACTGGTCAGGAATAAAACCTCATCTCAATATCACCTACTTCAACCCTTTCCCTCCTAAGAGAAGCCCCAAAGAATATTTAATATATGTAAATGTTGTTTGGACCTTTGAAATGTCTGAAATACAGCAGGACTAGATTTTGTCCATTCTGGTCTGGAATCATGTAGCAGGGTGAATGTTAGTCTAACAATGATTACTGTTTTTTTTTGGGGGGGGGAGGGGTCATTTTGCATATTTTGCAATCAGAAGATCTTGATCAAATATACAGTACAGTATATGCACACCACATTTTTTCCCAAAAACTTTGGCTTAAGGAGGGGAGATGTCTGTAGGTCTGAAATCCCCCCTTACCCCTACCCCTCAGGACGAGCAAAAGAAGTGCAAAAACCATTAGATCACACAACACACCGTCCTTATAGTCAATCACGTGATGCAATAGTGTCTCTCTGTCTGTCTTTTTGGCAAATTTCGTTGAAAAAATTGCTGGCTTTTTAACCATTTCCAGTGTAAATTATTAGACATAAAAAACATGCATTAAAATGGCTTCCGTGTACACATCAATCACCTTGGGCCACCACCACTCCATACTCCATTTTCATGACATAATAATTGCATTGCAATTGTCAGCATTTTTCATTGTACAATAAAAACAATACAGTCCTTCTGTCTCAGGCCCTACGTGTGAAAGGTTTCCTCGGAAATTTGATGTTCAAACTTCACGTAAGTCCCCAAACTACGTTCTCAGGCTAATATTTGTTGTGAACATCAAACTTCCTTGGGCAACTTATCACATGATAGCACCTTCGACAGAAGAACTCTTGACTATTGTTTAAGTAGTGCTTACAAGACCACTACTGCAATATACCATAGCATCCTGGTTACTTTCATCTTTATTTTTCTCCACAAGGCCCAGTTGCTTGTGTCCAGGTGATGTCTTGCTTTTATCAGAGGCAGGTGTAACCAATGGTTTCCCAGCTGAGTCCAAACCAATCTTTTCTTGGACAGTGGCATCATACAAAAATGATATATCTCTGCAAATAAAATTAAGATTATCATAGTAATGAATTAATTAAAATCACAAAGAAGAAGGCTCTTAAATATCAAACAACAAAACAAACTGGGAAGATAACAAACAGAGCTTTCATCTTTATTTCTTTATATAGCCATGTTTAAGTCTAAAGCGTATAGTTATCTGCGCGACCTGGATCGAACCACGCATAGATGTAGTTGTTACTGACCTGTAGTTGTTTAACAATTGTATTTTTCAATTTTTATAACCTGCAGTTATTTGACAATTTTTATAGGATAAATTCATAATTTTGTTAATTTAGTCTGCTGCACATGGGTAATATACCAGTCGGTACTACTGTATCAGCTGATCCATTCTGCAGGGTAAATAAAGTTATTATAATTATTATTATCATTTTTGGATACACTTGAGACCCGTTATAATTGATAACTAACAACTGACCTCAGTTTACAAGGCTACCACTGGTAATGTTACCAAAACAAGTCTTGATAAAATCATACCACTGGAAAAAGATCAGTTCCAATAGCTCTGTTTGATTCTACTTTATTCTGCCAATAAAGTACTAATCTACCAAGCAAACAACGGTATTTGCACAGCAACTAATTGTTGATGTTCTCCTGAGGTGGAGCTCCAATGCTACCACTCACATGAATCAAATTAGCAAGGCAGACCATAGAATACGACAACTCACTAGGCAGGTCAGGATAAGTAGCTCACAGTATTGTTTGGATTGTGTGACATATGAAAGATCAATCAAACAGCACATCAGCTCCACATAAAAAAAAGATCAAATTAGGTTTTTTGTGACATTAATCAGTCAGTGTTAAAGCACACCCAGCCTACCTTCCTGCTCCACACATACAAGGGGGTTGTTCTGTAAGATGTTTGAACTTCTCTCTTCCTTTGGGAAAGTTCCACACATTTGCAGGCCTTCTACGGGCAGGTGGAGTAATCTACAAGTTCCAAAGATATCAGAAATCAGCTACCCTTTGACAACTAACACTGTATCTTTAATGTGTGTGGTATGCGTAATTCAAGGTACCTTCTATCATTTTTGCAGCTATTATTAACACACAAAATTAAGCCATTATCAAGGCAGTGCACAGGAGGGTACCAGTATGAAAATAAAATACAAAATATACCGGCAAGTTGGAACTTGAGGTTACTGACTTGCTTTGGACACTACTTCCTAGCAGTTGGGCTGCTACAGGATAATCTGACAGGGATGCAATCATATCACTAGTGAACCTGATTAAGCACAGATGTACATGAACCATGGATGGTAAACAGAAGTTCAAAGTTTCCCCTTAAATGAAATTAGACACATCAGCACCAACACAAGTTTTTTAGCTACTAATGAGAAGCAAAAACAAGCCAACAAATGCAACATTCAACTTTCTGTTTATGTAAGGTTCATAAATACATGTATCTGTGCTTAAGTTATATACTGATGGAACATGCCTACAAAATAATATAGCCACTGCCTAGAAAGCAAATTTCACAGGAAAGGTATTTCACACTGAAACGATCAATGGTTTCCTCCCACAACAATTTTCAGTTTTCAGCATATCTCCTGCACATAAGCCCAGTAAATTGCTACATGTTATGCATGCCTGGGACATAGCTTCACCTAGGAACAAAATTTTTCACTCATCGCACTGGATAAAACCACTTAGGTGCACTACGTGCACAGGACTAGACCAGAACTGTTCTGAACTGAAACAGACTGGATCAGCACGTGTTTACATGGAACCACTTGGAACCGATCCAGGTGTTTACATGGGATCTGTTTGGAACCGGTCCCGTATAAACACAGCCTTAATTAAAGACATGTGAAATTTGTAAACAAATTAAAACTTGTTTAAGAGGTAACTTATCACCACACCCAATTTCCTTTCTTGGATGTTTCAGTGACCACATTGCTAATCTTCTAAAAGTATAAACATAACTACCTCCAGAGGTTTAAGCTTTTTATGTTTTGTTGGCGGTCCAAGCTGTTCACGCGAAGGCGGGATCGGATGCTGAGTCAAACTGTTCAAGATGTCGTCTGGAATGAAATCGTTAATTCCAGTTAAGAACGTTTTATCGCGATCCAGAACATCAGTTCTGCCACCAGAATCCATTATTTCACGTCTTAATTCATCCGCTGGTGGTTTTCCTCCTTCAAGTATCGGCAAAACACACGGTGAACTCGGCGACTTTGCAAGTTTGCTTTTTGCACGAGAAGCTCGAGAACTTTCCCCCGGAGAAATGTGCGGTGATTCAGTTGGCTTTACCGCTGTGGAGACACTCATTATAACAGTTCCAGAATGTATAGCTTCATAAATTCAAATAAATATCTGATCCTGGCATTCCATAGGTTTAACGCTGAAAAAGACGTCCATCATTTCAAATCCAAGTCCAAATTGTCATCCGCCATGTTTTTCCACCGCAGATGTCCCAAGTTGCCACTGGTTACGACACTAGTCAAACTAGTACTCAGTTTTTCTCCTCTATGCCGGTAGCTGCACAAAGGAACCTGGGAAACAAATTTCGTTCTTTTTACTAGGCAATTTTTTTTTTTTTGGTTAATTTTTTTTGGGATTATAAGCCTGCTTCTGCACTTTGCAGTTAAATTTGCAAATCGAAAGAAGTAGAATTGGGTAGTCCAACTATGCACAGACGTCTTGTCCCCCATCCTCTCGTCCCCATCCTTCCTTTGTTCACAGCCTCGGACGGTCAGTTATATGCCCCGGCCCAAAACTGTTTAAATCCAGAGTTTCGGCTTATTTAAGGTGTTTCGATACAGTTTTTTGGGACTATACTTGACCTTTAGAATCGGCTCTTAGACAGTCTTCTCCTTGTCAGATCAACGTGAAGTTTGCAATACTTTTTGGTTTTGGATTGAACTTTAGCGTGGTTTACATTTTGTGAAAATCGATATTTCCATGACAACGATAAACAAAAATCCTCGAAAACAGTAAATTTGAAATTTTGCGCGATCCAGATTTCACTTTGAAAAGCAAATACCAACATCTTAAACTGTGGTGTGTGGCAACCAAAATATACAAGAACAAAAAAAAATGTGTTTTGGTGTCAACTTAAAGACGCAAAACAGAGACCGATCAAGTGTCACAGTTGCAGTTTTTTGAGCAGTTTGTCGGCGGTTGACCGTTAACAAGTACTCTACAAATTACTGGACACAGAATTGGAAAACATGATCGGTTTTTGTTATTTCTGCTGTTTTGGGAGGTAAGTGGGTAAGGCCTCAGTGTTAGAGGGGTGATTGTGCGGTTTTCCATTTAGAAGCTTTCAAAAATGAATTCGATGCTTTTCTTGTTGATCCAGTGCGCTGGGAAGAGTCGCAGCGGCATTTCTCAAACAAAATCTAGAGCAGTACCTCAGGAGTGGTATCGTTTGAAGTCTTCACAATCGTGAATAGGGACCTTTTTTAACATGAACGTAAATGTCGTTAGTGGACAGCGTTATCTGGGCAGTAAAAATTCGTTAATGTAATTCAGTTTGTAAAGTAAGAGCAGTTATATATTCGACCGCTAAATTCCCAGACCACTGAATTTCAGCTGAATTGAAAAGCCAAGTAACAGATCTACCAAGGTCACTGTGCATTTGAATTTAAGAAATTAAACAATGCCGATTTCCGTTTTTATACGCCCGTTCAAATCGCTAGGTATTGCGAACTACTGCTCTACTAATCCGACCAGTTTATACTCGTTCATCTGTAGTTAATGAGCGCGCGCGAATTCGGTGACCCGGAGTAACATCTCGTGCGTTTGTCGCCTGTGAGGTAAACTCGGCAAAATTAACGTTGGCGCGAGCATTAGTACTTACAGGTAGGTTTCGCAAAATCGAAAAAAGCCCGACGTCCTCAGTTCGTTCAGTCAAGGAACTGGACTAGGATTTGCAGAAGACGGAAACATAGGAAAACTACCGGGTGGACGATCGTGGATTCGCTTTCTTTCAGTTTTTTTTTTTTTTGGCTTGCACACTTTGCAGCGAGGTTTTGTGGACTACTGTGTAGAGGTACTTGGTGTGTTTGCGAGCACTTGCAGTGAATTGTTGTAAGCTTAAGTTCGAAATTTGACAATGGACGACTCGATATAGTTCTTTTTTTTTTTTTGCTTGCACACTTTGCAGCGAGGTTTTGTGAACTACTGGGTAGAGATACTTGGTGTGTTTGCGAGCACTTGCAGTGAATTCAGTTGTTGTAAGCTTAAGTTCGAAATTTGACCATGGACGATTCGATATAGTTCTTTTTTTTTTTTTGCTTGTACACTTTGCAGCGAGGTTTTGTGAACTACTGGGTAGAGATACTCGGTGTGTTTGCGAGCACTTGCAGTGAATTCAGTTGTTGTAAGCTTAAGTTCGAAATTTGACCATGGACGATTCGATATAGTTCTTTTTTTTTTTTTGCTTGTACACTTTGCAGCGAGGTTTTGTGAACTACTGGGTAGAGATACTCGGTGTGTTTGCCAGCACTTGCAGTGAATTGTTGTAAGCTTAAGTTCGAAATTTAACCTTCGACGATTCGATATAAGTTTGTGTCCCGTTTGGGTGGTGTTCTGAAACGCCGGATTAAGTGGTCACATGTGATTATTAATAGCAGGTAGGAGGTATTAAAAAAATTTCTTTTGAGTACAACTGAAAACAGACTGCGCATGCTAGTATAGCGAATTGCAGTTAAGTTCCAGTGACTTATTTGCAGAACATTTTCTGTAGGCCATTGCGCAAGGCTCCCATTACTGCACTGGGAAATATGGGGAGGTGGCATCGGTCACTGGTTGATAAACTTTTCGCTCAGACGGAAAGTCGTGGCAAAAAATTCGACCATCATATTAAAGGGTACCTTATATTGCTGTAATATTTCTGCTTATGACCGTAACCTCAAAAGACAAGCTATTCGGAGACTAAGTTCAAGCCAAGACCTATACCAAGAATGCTATTTTACTGGTGAGTTTAGCGGCTTTCCATCTTAAGGTAAGAAAAATTTGCAGTAACTTAAGGTTTAATTGATTACCTCATTGATTACTTTCTCTAAAATAAATGTCTGGAGCTGATCTGTAAGCAATTGCAGCCTTAGTTTATTATTATTATTATTATTATTATTATTATTATTATTATTATTACTATTATTATTTATTTATTTATTTATTTATTGGAGGGTATGATAAGCGAAGTAATATCCTGGCTGGTAAAAACTGCGGCGTAAAAAATGCTGGGAAAATTATATGATTTTTAAACTTCCCTGGCTGGCAAAATGAGTCGGAAATGGATCCTGGCGGGCTACTAAAAATGTTAATCCATTGCTAGCTGGCTCTGTAGAGCGGCTGCTTTTTTTCCCACGGTAGTTAAATATTAACCGTAAATATCTTTGCGAATGCCCAGTGATCGTGTGGGCGAAAAAACTCAAATTTGAAAAGTTTGTCGTTGGGTACTCCTGACCTTCCCTCTTTCCCTCAAGCACGCTAAGGTGAGATGCGACCAGAACTTGACCAAATGATCGTTTGCACATGCCATATTTGAAAACAAATCAATTGATGTATTTCAAATTACAAAGAAACACCTGCGACACTCAGCGCTCGATCTAAAACCGGATGTTAGGCAGTCAGCTATCGCCTGTGACGTCACATGTAAAGAGTACGTGGCAAGTTCTCCCGTAGCGTATTATGGTCTACAGTCCTTTTGCGCCGTGACCGCCATTTCTATCTTTCACTGACTCTCTCGATTTTACGATGTCTAAATTGTCCTCCCAGGCGGGATCGTCGCCTTACAGCGAGTACATAAGCAAAGCGGAAGATGTCGCGGATCAAATCCTTCGGAATGGCAAACACGTATTGCCTCATTTGGCCAGATTTTGTTTGATTTCAACGTTTCTTGAGGACGGCTTTCGAATGTGGTTCCAGTGGGACGAACAGCGTGACTACATGGACCAGACGTGGCACTGTGGCCAAATCTTGGGCACTCTCTTCGTATTGTTCAATTTAGTCTCGCAGCTTTCTGGTTGTGTAATGGTGTTATCAAGACAGAAAGTTGAAATTGCTGTGGGAGTCTTGGGTTCCGTCGTGCTTGTTCAAGTAAGAGAAACGTGGAATCTTTTTCAACTTTAGCTTGTAACTTCCAGTTAGCTTGTGCTTTTGCTGTTTTCTTCTCATCGCTAGCCCATCGCTTAACGAAAAAAATTATCAATGAGGATGTTTTTTTAGTTATTGATGGGTAGTTCTGGTTCTGGGATAAAATGTGGTCATGTTACAATTTGCTCTGATTTGGGAACCTTTTTTTTTTGATTTTCTGAAAAGGATGAATCACTTTCACAAAGCTCTATAATCGAGCGCCATTCATTTAAGCTAATCGAATGCTGATGAATAATTTAAAATACATGGAGATACATGCACAATTGCCTTTCTTTTCAATAAATTGTTCCCATTTTATTCTTTCAGACATTGGCATACAGTATTTTATGGGATTTCAAGTTCTTGCTCAGGTAATTTACGTGTCTTTGTAGCTATAGTAAGATTATTGGCTAATTGGTTCAATAACCTTGGCCTGGTGGTGAAATTTTCTCACTAACAGCATAGCCATCCATTGAATAATCGTCCCTGTTTTGAGGAAACTTAAAAATTATTTCCCCTAAGACTTCTTATAATATTCTTCCCTCAAAAAGCATGCAGCCAAATACTCTGGTCTCTCTGGTTTTTCTTTCTTCTTCTAAAACAAAATTGAGCTGATAAGGTGACAACAACTCGCAAAGGGCTAAAAGAGAAAAATAACCCGTCTCTGATGATGCACGACTTCTAGACACTGCTTTGCGGGTCAGTTTTCTTTGGGAAAAGGAAAGGTGTATAAGGATAGCACTGAAGTGGACCTGAGTGGTGGTCATCATTTTCTGAGCCATCGAAACATTCGTGTACAGTCAAATCTGTTGTAAGCGAGCACCTCAGGAGTTCAGAAAAGTGGTTGCAGCTAGAGCTGGTCGCTGACAAGAATAGGCTGTCGTAAGCAACAAGTGATACAACATTACTAATAGGTGGTCGCTCACGAGAGCTTTTTGTAGAAAGCTTAGTGTATGTTGATGGTTACTAATGGTATTGTTGTAATAAATGATAATGTTAAATTGTTTTTTATTGCCTATCACAGAAGAGGCTAATACGCATATGAACAAGCCAACAAACAATTAGTGCCTATTTTATCAGTCTATAATTTGCTCTAAATTTGATCAAGAAGTGAATGCTTTGATTAATGTGTTGACTAAGTGGTCGCTTACATGTACAAGAACTTAAAAACAATGGAAAATTAAAAAAAGTCGTGAGATTTGCTTAACCAGCTAGAAGTGAAACTCTAACCAATCGCAGTGTGCTTCCAATTTCCTGTGCTTGGTGCTAGTTGCATGCATTTGCATAATTTATGAGTTCTGACTAATTCATTGTAACTTGTCTACAACTTTTGTGATTGTCCAGTGAATAGTTATGAATACTGCTCTTGACACTGTGATATCAACACTATAATAAGTTCAAACCATTTTTGATTCTGAAAAACTTATTCTCCATATTAAAGAGCCAGTGTCACCCAAAGTGCTTTGCGCGGTTGTGTTTTTGTTTTGAAGTTTGGCTGGCGCGTATGTTACTGGAGAAAACAACTCTAGATCTGACTTTGTAGTCAACGCATATGGAGCTTTTATAACAACCGATCGATTGATCGATCTCGATGGACGTAAAACCAGAGTAGCCACTTCCACTCGATATAAAAATAATAAGACAAAACAAGTACCAAGAATATTGGCGTCTTCATCGCTAGATGTCACTGGAGAAAACTACTCAAGATCTGACTTTGCATTCAATGCGTATACATGGATCTATTACAGTCCGATCGATTGATTGCGCGATCGATCGCATCGACCAATGTCGATGGACACAAAACCAGAATAGCCACTTACACTTTTTGCAAAAATAGAACATAAACAGACAGCACAAGGAATAATTAAGCAAAACAGCACAAGCTCATTACCAAAAGCATTATTTTGGAGCAAGCCCGTAGCTACTGTTATTTTGTGGTAAATCAACGTTCCTTCTGTTTTCATTCGGCAACGAATGTAGCACTATTTCGGCAAACACAGTGTCAGTACTATTGCTGAAACCCGTAGATGTTTTTCTTTCCCTCCACTACTGATACACAGACTCCTTCAGCCGTACAACTTTGGCAGAGCCCAGAAGACTCGGCCTTCGCCTCAACTTTCCTGAACCCTACGAGGCATCCCATTTAAAGATCTCCTTCTCCACCGCGAAAACACTTCAGAATTCGGAAATATACAACGAAATCGATATGGCGACACTTAATTGTGAAGTCAAAATTCACACTAGTGCTTTCGGATCGCTAACGGCAGCGATGGAAGAAGATACAAATCAGACTTCACAACAATCAAGAAAATGGCGTATTTTTCATATATGAAAAATGTACCTCGGCGCGCAAAGCAATTTGGGTGACACTGGCTGTTTAAAACATAGCTTCTGAAAAAAAAACCCTGGACAGTCTTTTGTTTCCCCACTTTATTATTCCACTGTTGTGTCATTTTACCATATTAGCACAAGAGAACGTTCAAAATTTGCCAGCATATTGCACTGTACAATCCCCGTTTGACAGTTTCTTTTTTTTCTTTTATTTTTTTTTTATGAAGAAGGACGAAGCAAAAACAAAATGCAGTGGAATAATAAACCTCTTATTTGGTGTTTTGGTCGACAATATTTGCAGACGTTTTACTCATTGCTCGCATTTTTCCTAGCCCCTACGGGCCTTGGAAAAATACTACACAACTCGTAAAATATCCGCGTGTATTATCCACCAAAACACTGAATAAGGTGTTCAAATCCTTCTTAAACAGTCATGCTTTGGACAAGATCTAGTTGTCCTCTAAGGGTGGTGGTGACTTCCATAGGGAGATTTCCATAAAACATACACTTTGCGTGTGCTATTTTAAACTTTTTTTAATTTATTCCTAAAATAGGAACCTTGCTCTTACGGGTGCCTTGCTACTTCTTTTGGCTGAGTCACGTTCTGAACAGAAAAGCCTATTTGCAGGAGTGCCGAGCATGGGAGGCAACACTCCAAAGACGTACCTCCAGCTCACTGGCCGGGTTCTCCTTTGCTTCATGTTTGCAACCCTTATCAAGCTTAGGATTTCTTTTGTCTACATTTTGCAAGATGTAGCAGGTACAATTCTGATGGTTTTAGTCGCTGTGGGATACAAGACCAAGCTTGCATCCTTGGTGTTAGTTCTTTTGCTCACTGTTATCAATATCTATCTGAATCCATGGTGGATGTACCATGCTCAGTCTCCATTGAGAGATTTCCTGAAGTACGACTTCTTCCAGACCACATCAGTGATTGGTGGCTTACTGCTGGTGGTTGCCCTCGGGCCGGGTGGAGTCAGCGTCGATGATTACAAGAAGAAGTGGTAAAGTGGCAAAAGATTATTCTGAACATTTTTCACCAAGCATGACGAATTTTGAAATGAACTCTTTTATTCTCAAGTTCAACTTATTAATTCTCCTTACATCCTGAAAGTTGTACGTTTTTCGTAGGGTTCTGCAAATTTTATATTATGACAAGGTATTAACACCCTAGGTTGTGTTTTTCTTTATTCTTGTCACTTTTTTGTCTGTGTGATGATATGCTATCAAAGGAGATGTAATATGTTGATCACTATTGGGAGTCGAAGGGTAAACCATTAAACTATTGTTTGTCAAAGCATGAACACTGGACTGTCGCTACCTAGCCATTAAACAGTTGTTGCATAATGATAGGTAGCTTCTTACCTAAAATCTTATAAAAGCGTATGCCACATGCTGTTTTACACTGGTATTTGTCTCTCTCCATAAAATTTACTGATAGGGTACAACTTCCCCGCTCTCCTGTACTGCAGCTTTTAACACCACGTGACAGGTAACGTGGAATTCAACCATTGATAATAGTATTACAATTTTTGCCGCCTTCATTAATTTCAGCAGATGTCTCAGAACTTGTATTGGGATCAGTGGGCAATTTGCTCATGGATTTTGATTGGTGGAGCTTATTTACAGGTTACTCTTGAAAGCTTGGAACCCAGGTTATCTTGAATACCCTGCTATCTCCAAATGAGATCAGTACAGACACTTTTCTGGACCTGATGGTGTCTTAGCCTGCGTAGGAGGCATAAACGGGGAAGGGGAAGGGGAACGAGAACGTGGGAGAAAAATGGGGTTCTGGGAGGTAGGGACGAGGGAACGCCTGCTTCAAAGACCCACATTTTTTCATCTCCGCCCACCGATTTTCAGGTAATCCAATTAAGTTAACTGTCAATACAACCACCAATCAGAAACAGGTGTGCACTTTTCTGCAAGACTGACTTCATGTAGGAATTCAATGAAGCATCTAAAAATAAAGATAGGATGACAAATTTTTTCGAATCAAAGAGCAAGTTTAATATATTGAACAACACTCAGTTGTGCTTATTTTCGAAATACGAGACACAAAGCTTTTCAAAATAAAAAGATTTATTAAGATAAACCCCTCTTTGCTTCTGAAAACCAAACGCGTTCAATTTTCGCTTCTAGGAAAGGTAAGCTTATTTTAAAACACCGAGCAAAGAACAGCGATACATTTTGAATTGAATTTATTGACCGAACTGCACGTTTTTCAAAAGTTACATGAAAGCCATAATATGAAGAATTGGGCAATTAAGATAAATATTTCAATACAAATTTACAATCAAAAATGTAATTTACTTAGCCATGAGTTCCCTACAAATTCAACAGCATGAGTGACGTCTTGCAATGGCAGATTTCTCTTGAAAACAACCATTGGTTCTCAAAGAATAAATTCTTTGCTTTTAGTTCTCCGAATTCCACTGTTTAAGGTGTCAAGCGTTTGTTAGGGCTTCTTCTTCCAATTTATAGTTCTCAAAAGGGGAGTCTTCATTCCGATAACGGGATATTTACACTTCCTTGAAATTCACGCGTGAAACAGTGCAATGCTTTCTTGAAATCTTTTCTGACCATGACAAAATCTCTTCTTTCAGGGACCGTATTCCTTTGGCAAAACCGCCAAAACATCTCTTCCCTTTAGAAGAGCTCTGGCCAACAAGTTCAAATCTTCTAACAGCACATCCTCATCAAATTATGTCATTCCTGTGGGAATTACTGTAAAAGATTGATCAATCATGAAAAAATGGGGGTCTTTGTAGCAGGCGTTCCCTCATCTGTAGCCCCCAGTCCCCCATTTTTCTCCCGCGTTCTTGCTCGCCTTCCCCTTCCCCGTTTACACCTGCTTTGCAGGCTAATGGTGTCTACATGTACGTGAGTGGCATTCGACTCTTCTTACAGCTATAGACATATTTTCTTTTCTTCTTGAAGTCTGATAGGATTTAAAAGAGTATTATATTGTTTTTATGAAAGAAACTGAATGTTTGAACTTTGTGCACTAAAGACTTGTGGCTTGGTACTAAAAGATTCTTGCCTCCATCTTGGTGGTTTAGTTCTGAAACAAGATGTCGTGCCATGTATTATTGACAGTTTCCCCGCTTTTCAAGTGTTTTTTTTTTGTTTTGTTTTGTCATGGAAATACTAGATTATACCTGCAGGTGTAAAGTTTGCTTGGAACAGCTTCATCAAAATAATTAGTAGTGGATATTTATGACAAGTTATGTATGGTAGTTTCCTCATTTTCCAGACTGACACCTCAAATGATTTAGTTTATTGGATCAGATTTAATAGGTTGTGCGGAATTAGAAAGAATTAAATGTATTAGTTTAATTGTTAAGGTTCTTACATGTCAAAATTATCTTAGATGCCTTTTGAACTTCAACTGTTGAGAATAAAGACTAATATAAAGTTTTATTTTTGCAACATATATTCTACAAGTAGATAAGTGTCACTTAAAAGCTAACAGTAATGTTCAAAATGATGTTAAGACTCTTCAAGAGGAAACATCACTGTGAGTGCATCATTAAAATCCTGAATTATAATGTCTGTGGTTATCATTATCAACTCTCCAAACCTGATTTTGCCCCAGACAAATCCCGGCATTCTCTCATATTATAACTACCATATTGAATGCAGAGATCATCCTGCAAAAGCGGACAGTTGACCTCATGCCCAGATCTTACTTGTTAGGACTGAAATGTGAGCTTGACAGTGGAAGGTTAGGGTTGTTCTTATCTTGTTGATAAAGTTATAAACTGGACTCGGCTGTTCGAGATTTTCCCACTACAGTGGAACTCAGTTCAAACAACCACCAATGGGCCATAAAAGAAAAGAAAATGACTACCTGTGAGCTTTGTAGGGCCATGTATTCCATAGTCACAGTTTGTGACTGAGCAGTCTCTCTTTCCCCTCCAGGATAGTCGAGGAAAATGAGCAAGCAAGCGAGTGTGCACAAAAATCGCCTGCAGCATTGTTGCGTGACGTGCATGTCAAGCCAAGTGTAGTGAGCGAAAAGAGAGACTGCTTGTAGTCTAGCTTGCCCATGGATAATGTGCACCCTATTTTTCAAGGACATAGTATACATGGGGGCCATCAGAAAATATGAATATATTATAGGGTGAACTCTGGCTTGTAGTTAACCCTTTTACTCCTAGGAGTGCCTAAAATCAAAATTCAACACAAATCCCAAATTTCATTTGGTAAAATACTTAAATATAAATAGTACCATGTGAAAGTACTGCCGAAGAGTTTTCATTTGAATAGTCATACTATAGGATTTCATCCACAGACTCAAAATTCAGAACCATCTTAATTGTCTGCACAACTGACTCTGGGAGTGAAAGGGTTAAATCAAACAGATGAATCAGGAAATGGTTGTTCCTGATAACGGCAACACAAAAGGGTTACCACTCCCTGAGTAAAATTCCTTTAGGTTCCTGGACACCGTGCCCTAGCACAGGTATAATATTATTATGCATGGATCCACCATGCCTCCCACAGTGGATCAGAGTAACATGTATTTTACAGTGCAACTAAAAAAGCCGTTAAAACTTCCGGAATGTTTGTTGTGTTGACAAAAAATACCAACAGTAATCATTTTGGTAATTTGTGGTTTGATCTCAAATCTGATTGGCCACATCACAATGAATCTTCCAAAAATAACTCTTAAGTATTCAGTCACATGGTTTTCTTAGTTGCACTGCTACAAGGTAGGCTGAGACTGGAAAGACAACAAGACATGCTCAAGACTGTGTTATATTATGATATTTTAATATTAACATTATTTTATTTTATAGATAATTCGATTTACACTTGGATAGTACTAATAATTTGCATTCAGTTGCTGACTGGATGAATAATGAGACATTTTGGGCTCTTTTCATTCAACTAAAAAGTCAGGATCAGAAATTGAACAGAACAAACACTTCCCATAACAAATTTTGGTATTACCATGCTTAGTTTCCCAAAGTTCTGGAATTTCGGAAATCGGAAAATTTCTGTTACATTAGTCCATTCTTGCATGGCCCGTTTCTCCAGTCGTAACTTTACTTTGTTAAAAATATTATTATAGTGCTTTTTTGGCCGTACTAGGAAATGGACTGTATTGAATGGTTTTGTTTTTCCCATCAAGTGCAGAAATGTATGATGGAAATACTGTTGCCGCTCACCTTCAGGAATGTTAGGAAATTTAGTCAAATGGAAAGCATCCTTTGTTTTATGCATATTTCTTGACAATAAAATTTGTACAAATAAAATTCACTGCAAGTAAAATCAATTTCATCATGGAAAATGTAAATGCTTTGTATGACTTTAATTCATGTGCTTATTGCTCCATTTCATGACACCACCCAGCTCTTATTGCCTGCAAATCAAAAGACCACACTTTCCTTGATTGTTATGTACTGCTAACCTTTGTCATTTTAAAAAACACATTAGTGCATAATTTGTTTCAGGGAGTTGACATACTGTGTGCAGGTCATTTAGTTATTTCAGTCAGAAGAGTTCCAAAATAATGCACCCTACTTTTTTTTCTTTTATCCATATGCACATTTGCGATTTTTCGTTTGTTAAGCCATATACAGTGAGGTAAGAATCCACAGATTTGGAGGGGGATGGTGCGGGGGGGGGGGGGGGGGAGAAAAGGGGATGGGAGGTGTACAGGGGGGCAGAGTAGAGGGGGGAAGTGGGATTCCCAAAGTAGCGGGAAGCCGGGGAGATATAGGGGGAAATTATGCAACATTGTGCAATATTTTGCAATCAAAAAAGCACAAAGAGGCGGGATCCAACAAAAATAGGTCAGGAACGGCACACACAAACACATCCAAAGGTGTCATTTTTTCAAAACTTGGATAAGCAAGCCTGTCAAGTGAGTGTTAACGAATATTATACATTTCAACGAAAGTTAGGAACTTGAATAACACAATACATGAGCAATTACATCTGTCAGCATGACCAGATTTTAGCCCGTGTAGCAAGCATTTTGGTAGGGTTTTCTGCAGGTTTAAAAATGGCCAGAAAGTGAAAAATGCCTCAAACTGGTGGAAAAGCCTATGGAAACACTTCCCATGCAGGCTAGACCAGATTGCTGAACATGCCTCACAGAAAAAGTGACCTTTCAGCAACTTTCCTAGTTGCAGAATTTACATGGAGTAGCTTGTAGCACTATTATTTTGTACATGAAAACATGTATACCATTAAAGCACATTGTTGATGACAATTCCATCAAAAGACAGACTGCAGTCTAGGGAAAACTATGCACTGGCTAAGCCTTAAACTAATGAAAACATAGTTCTCTTTTTTTGCTTATGTGTCAAAAGCCCCCCTCCCCACCCCTTCACCCAATCAGTGCCCCCCCCAACAGTGCCTGCGACCACCAGCTGCAACCTGAAATATTCACCAACCTGCATTATGAAGAACAAGATTGCAAATTGGTGTCAGTGACATGATCAACTTTATGGAATATGGACAATTGAAGGGTCCGGTGGAAAAAGGGCGTAAGTGACGATTTGGGGTTAAAATCGAAATTGCTCCTATTTAGCTGAACATTGGCACACAGGCTGGTTTTCATGTGAGGAATGCTGTTGCACACTTATTTCTTGACCTGAGATCTAAAATTTGAAGAATTAGCATATTACTTTTGCGTGAAAAGTTTCGTTGAACTGAACTCGCTCAAGTGATGGGTGAAAGATTTCTTTTGTTCTCTGCCTGAACTAAAACAAAGGAATTCAACCTAGAATCCGCTGTCCTGTTGTTTTCTTTGTGTCAGTTTTAAGCAAAAGTAATACGCTAATTCTTCAAATTTTAGATCTCAGGTCAAGAAATGTGTGCAACAAACAGTGTTCCTCACATGAAAACCAGCCTGTGTCCCAATGTTCAGCTAAATAGGAGCAATTTCGATTTTAACCTCAAATCGTCACTTACGCCCTTTTTCCACCGGGCCCTTCAATTTGGGATATAAAATTGATTCACTGTCGGATTACATTCTAAACAAAACATATTTCTCTATCCCCTTTGCTGTGGAATATCTGCAGGTGATAAACAGATAGCCAGTCATCTCATCATAATACAAACACTTGACATAGTATGGCACATCATCAATCTTGAAGACTTTAGATGCGATAGGTTTCATGTTTGACATATCCATTGAGCATAGAGTAGCGTCTGAGACAGTGCAGAAAGTTTTGCCAATCACAAGTGACATTTCTGCGGGATCTTTGAGGACACTTACTTCTTTAAGGTTTCCCAAGCTGACAACTGAAATCTTTTGCTCAAAACAGATGAGCAAAGAGCTGTTTGCAATGTGTAACTTGTCTACATTCCCAGGGGACTTAACATCATGCAAGCAAGTCCATTTCTTCAAATCCCAGTACTTGATTGGTCCATTAACTTCGCAGGAAAACAGGTGTCTGTTTGACACAGACAGTGCAGATATGGGTGCAATGTGACCCTCAAGGGTGTGCTGTAACTCAAATGTTACCCTGTCCCATACTTTTATGGTGCAATCAGTTGAACCAGAGAAAATGTGAGAGTCGTTTACCGCTAGCAAACCAACTGATCCCTCGTGCCCAGTCAGAATATGTATGCACTTGCAGGTTTTTGCATCCCAAATGAGAACTTTCCTGTCAAATGAGCCTGACACCATGTGGGAGCCAAATTTGGCGAAGCACAAGACTACCCCAGCATGTCCAATCAGATCGGAAACTGTCCCAGTCTCCAGATCCAAAGATTTGATTGCATTTCCAAGGAAAAGATCACTATCTTGAGATGTTACCTGACTTTGAGCAAAGAAAATTTTATTTTCCACAACCACCATGGAAATGGGAGTACCAAAATCATTCGGCAATGTGTTAAGTTCAATGCACTTCCGTAGCAGGATGAAATTAATCATAGGATTAATCAACCTTCCTTCGACGGCAATGTGCGAACAGTCACTCTCCAAATATTTACTACTGCTGGCTTGATCGATGACAAAGTACCTGACACAACGATTGATTTCTGAAACCGCACCCAGCAGATCTTGTCTGGTAACATTGCTGCTGCCCCACCGCCATTTTGGACCCATTTTCTGCCCAGCCTGAACGCTACAAGCATTTACCACAGCCGGAAGGGAGTTGAGTCTTGATACGTACTTCATGCACAGAGAAGCAGCGACTTCGGGCTTGTCCACAAACTCGTGAATAGCCGAAGCAATCATGATTTTGGTAGCAAGCACCTTATCCTGTAGCTCCTTCACCACACCCAGAGCGACTTGGGCTGCATCCCTTGCTTTGTTGAATTCTTTCTTCGCTTCTTCTGGATCTTCGTTTAATATTTCGTATGCATTCTCCATAAATGCTGTTGCAGCCACTAGTTCTTTCCGCCGCAAGGCATCAAGTTCCTCATGAAGTTTTCGAAATTCTGACAGTAATAGCTGCCTCAACTTTTCATCTGTGGGATTACCGGTTTCCAGTCGTGCGATCGCTCGATTTGCGATCAGTCCCCAAACCAACTTTAAAGATATCCGAACCAATGCTATCTCGGCCATCTTCACGATTCTTTTGAGTAGCAAAGCACAAGGAGAAGTCAGATATTTTCAGCTTCTGCCACCGTGTAAAGTTTGACGAGGCACTGCCTCTTTCATGCTCGTCGAGAGCTGGACACAACATTGTCAGGATATCAGTAGGGAGGGGTGTGGGAGAAGGAAATGAGAAAAGTTTCATTATCCTTGAAAGACCTAATAATAAAAAGACTACAAAATCTTCAGTATTTTTTAAATTAATAAAATGCTCCAAGAAAGAAAAACTGGTAAAGTTTTAGGTGTTTGTTGCTTTCTTTGTCTCCCCCTCCCTGGGGCATACCGGGGCCCTGGCCCCCTCTCAACTCTTTGTTCCCTCCCCAAGTCTCCCTCCCCTCAAGGACACATTCCAAGAAACTGAGTAGACTGGGAACGAATGAAAACCAAGCGCCTAGCGCCTTTATGAGTCGTTGACTGATGTTGTTTTTCTTCGTTTGGGATGTAGAGCTCTCATGCAATGGCAAAATCCTTTTTGCTGCCAGCCCTTTTGTTTGTCCTAATTTACTGCGTAGCCACAGCAGACGAGAAGAAGCAGATTTTCCACGAGTGCAAACCGTTTCCGCATTCGTTCTTCGACTCGGTTCCATTTCTGCTGGACTTTGCTCGCAACATTGCGTGGTTTTTGGGGAATTTATTCAACGGAGCTTATTTCATACTCAACACTGTCCTCATTACTGTCTGTGAGATTATTTCCAGCATCTTCAGCTGTCTTAAATATGCAATCAAAATGGTTGAATACCTCGGTTGTGGTGTCAAGGCAATCCTGCAACTGAACTACAACATTGTGTCGTCCATATTTGAGTGGATCGCGAAGACTGCTCGCTTTTTGACCGATTCTGTTCGCTGGTTCGCCAAGGGGATCATCGATGGAATAGTGTCCGTATTTCAAGGCATTTTAACTCTCATTCGTGGCGTGATATATCGTATTCCTACTGGATTTTATCACGCCTCGCACGGTGCAGGGGCGGCCAAAAACGCAACCGGTGTTTTACTCTATCAGTCATATTTGGGATGGAAATATGTCTTTAAAACTCCCGCTTCAGCCCTATTGACCATTGCAACTAGCATCAGAGCGGTGATGGAGTGTCTTTTGGTGTCAATCTGGAATACAGGGATGCTTTTAATGGAACTATTTTACTCTATTGCCACATGGGTTTTTCTTGGGATTGAATTTGTGGGAAAAACAGTCCAGTCATGCGCAGTTTCAGCCTCTTGCCAGTTGTTGAACTTCTTAAAATGGTTGTTGTACTGCTTTCAAGCCCTGGTTAGTTTAATAGGACAATTTTGTGTGGAGGTGTACCACGTATTTGTCTGGATCACCGATTTCATTTTTGGCAACATGGTGCGTGGTTTTTGGTTTACATGTACCACCATCAGTTGGATTGTGTATACATCTTTGTGCGGAATAAGCAGCTGTCTTGTTGATGGCGCAAAAAATGTTCCAGTTCTTATGGCTGCTGCAGTGCATTGTTTGCCAGGAGGCAAGTGGACTCTTCTAAGCTTTGCTTCAAGTGCATTTTTGATTCTTTATTCTTGGATTGTTTTGAGAGTAAATGTGTTCACTATTGCATTTGGACTTTTAGAAACTTCATTACAAGGTGTTTTAGCCTTCATGGCAACTCTTCAGACACCTAGCTTTTCAAGATTCATGCAAAATTCCAATGGACATGAAATGCCTCGTAATGTACCTACAGACGAAAAGGACAGACACTTGAAAGAGCAGTTAGAAAGAGAACGGGACAAAAATTTGTGTGTTGTCTGCCAAACAGAGGAGAAAAACATTGTTGTAATGCCTTGTAGGCACATGTGCATGTGTAAGAGTTGCTGCACTCAGTTGTTTCGTATACAAAGATATCACAGAAAAACTTGTCCATTGTGCCGTCAGGCCATCACTTCAACTCTGGAAATTTACTCATAATAGACAGGAATATAATATTCATAAGATGATGATTTTGTTTTGCTTGTATCAAGTTGCAGTACATGCTAATCAAACTGGTTTACAACTGGACTTGAACTTTGTGATCAAGCAGCAGTGAAGAAGGCAATAATGCATGCCCTTTTGAACTGTACTGCCACCACACCTTAATAATTTTATGATCATATCCTTTGGAAGTGTCAGTAATAAATCCATAGATTAGTTGTTGATTAGTGGATTTTAAGTACTTAGCATCTCAAGATAATACTCTGTGGCACAAAAAATCTGGCAGTTGTGTTTAGAATTGCATTTTTATACCAAGTAGTCATTAAATATATTTCTATGGAGATCTGAACTTTTTTCACTTGAGAAGTTAAGAAATGAAATAATCTGACATTTTATTGTAGAATCTTCATAGTGCCCTTTGTTAAAGTATGGTGAGGTCATAAAGGGCTATGATTACCCTGCCATCAGGACGGCGGGGTCTAGTTATTTTTTCTTAGGTTACTTGCCCCAGACCTCTGGTTTTTGCTCAGCCAAACAAATACAGTATTTGTCGCGTCTTTCGCTACACGAGCTAGGGCTCGTATCTTGAGTGACTGTAATGTATTTTGCACCCTGAGGGCGGGGAGAAAAATGGTGGGGTCTAATGCTCTTGGGGCTTTTCTTGTTTAGTTCTTTAAAAAGATGTTTTTAGAATTGAGATTCCTCTAGACAGGAAAACAAAACTGAGCATACTGCAAATGTTAGGGAACTTTGTTGCAGTAACAAAATACTATGTAAGTGTGGACCTCATTTGGAATCCAACACAGCATGATTCGTCTTTATTCGTGTTAAGTGTGAATCACCAATGTAATTTTTGTGTGCACTCATTGAATGAAACACATCATATGGTACAAAAATTGACCTGATACCTGATTTGTTATCTCTTGTCTGATTTTATTGATAAGAGAAAAGGAAGGAACAAGTCAGTTTTTCACATTTTAGCTTTTCATTTCTAAACACAATGTAAGAAAATAGAGTGAACTAATCAACTTTGATTTATTTAGCGACAAATGTGCTGTGATCCTCACTTGCTATTTTCTCTTTCCCATGATAAAACTTGAGTGTTGCAGAAATTAATCAGAGGGTTATAAAATGAATTAACCCCTTCCTGGCTTGCTGGTATAATGGAGAATGCCCTTGGCTTTGGTTCTCGGCTAACTGTTCTTTTTTCCGACAATCTTTCAACCTCTAGCAATATCCTCCAAGATAAGCTAATAATTATACATGTACCAACCATTGGAATGCATTTATTCAGTAAATATGCATTACTTACTAGGTGAGATTTTGCATCCATATAATTAGGGCCAGTCAGCATTGAATTGGTTAACTGGTACGTTTTCCAGTGAGTTACATTTTTTTCAGCACTAAAAACATTTTATGCCATGTAGCTGAGCAATAGTAAGGCCTGGTTTACATCTATAATGCAAGCATGAGCATGATGCTGATGATGTTGTTTGCATGTGTGACAAGCACAAGAATAAGAATAAGGTCACATAGTGCTTTGATCACCCATGCATGATGGCAGTCACATGATGCAAACACAAGTGTGATGCTAGCATAAGTGCAACCACAAGTAAAAAGAAGAGATTTCTTTTTCTTACACTTACATGTATGCATAAACTTGCATCTTTTTGTGATTCTTGTGTTTCTGCTTGCATTGTACATGTACATCAGGATGGCTTTATTTTTATAAACATCTCAAATTCATCAAGAGAAAACAAAGGATATCACTACTGTGATGGTGGTTTGGATACCAAAACTTAATTAGCATAACATTTTTCGAGCTTTTGCTTTGAATTTCTCCAAAAATTATGAATGGTTCGAGAAGCCAATCAAAAACTCGAGTGTTTCATCAGGTAGCCAAACACCTCGAAGCCGGTTAAAAAAAAAACTCAGCTATGCCTAATTTTTTCAATCCACATCTCGGCGTTTGGATATCTTGATGAAACATTCTTTCTCGTGTTTGATATATAACTTCAGTAAGAGACATGCATTTTGAGCAGATGTGCTGAGCTTGATACCAAAAAATGTAGCTCTTTCTTTCATGTAACATGTCCATTGTCAGAGGTTAAACGGTTATAGCCTGTTCCAGGCTCTCAATCATAGGGATGACAAACATTACAAAGGGCACATTTGAAAAAAGGGGGCGGTGGAGCTGCTTCTTTCCCCACCCCCCACCCCAAGTGTTTTTCATGCTCGTTTTCTTAATTGGCGCTTTCCCCACTATCCCAGAACCTAGAACAGGCTAAACAGGTGATGCCGAAATGTCATTTATTGCGAAGATCCTGGATCATGTTTTCTCAACACTGTCTGATTAAATTTTAACTTGTGTTAGTTATTCAACAAGTATCAGTTATGAGCAAAACAACACAGCAAGCTAAACATTACAGCTGAGAAAAGGACAGGGGCAAGAAGAAAAAAAAAACATAATAGTAGAGTGATTTCACTTAACCCGTGAAACAATCTCTGTCAGTTAAGGCGTAATAATGTCTATTAAGATGTGTTAGACTAGACCTAGTTTATACAAATAGACAAACAATAAAAGACAATTAGACAGTAAGGCAAAAGACGGATACGGCAAACCAGCAAGTTTTATTCTGATTATTAATTGTACTTTAATTTTGCGACAACACACTTTTAAACAGAAACGCGCCAGGACCTTCGATAAAATTTCCTTTCATTTAATGGCTGAACTTGCTCGAATGCAGATACAATTGCTAGCATCAGATCTTGACTTAAGACGCCAGGAGAGAAACGAGCGATTGCTTTCTCCTGCGCAAAAACCATTTCAATGGAATTCAGATCGTAACTATAAGCAGGTAACTTAACAAGGGTTATGTTCTTTGTTGATAGTATTCGGCAGATTGCGACTTCATCGTGTACACTAGCGTTCAGTCTTCAACCAGGAAGACATTATGTGGCAAAAGTGGTAAAATTTGGTTCTCAATAATGTCTGTTATTATCGGCGCTGTTAGGTTTCCTTCGACTGGGATGGCCTGAACGATTCCTTGCTCGAATCCACAAACAGCCAGAGCTGAATACTTGCCACCTCGTGCTCTACTTTTAAGTCTGAAGCTTGGGCACGCAAATCCCGAGTCAATTCGTCCATATTGTCTCTCATCTGTCTCGCAGTTAAAACACGAAAAAAATATACCAGGCGAGGGTCAACGGTTCTTCGCCACTGGAAAAATAGTCGACGGCAGTGAAGAACATGACGGGACATTCGTTCAAGCGCAACAACCACGCATTTCTTTCGTGTAATGCGGAGATTTGTAAAAAGGTTTGTTATTACTGTAATAGAAGGAACATCACCCGGGGCTAGGTTAAAGTCGTTTCAGAAGTAAGTGTTGCAGCTCACGAAGGTAAAGCGAGGGGTAAATTCTTACAAGCGCTTCTAGGTAAGCCTCCATCCACCAAGGTATTTTCTTTGGACGTGCGTTGTCGCTGACTAACGGCAATAAGGTTGCCCTGTGTTGGAACAAACGAACGTATTTATCCACACAGTTGTAAGAAACAAGACATGCTCTCGAAGCTTCGGCTATGGAAAGGGTTACCAAGTATGTAACAATGACCTGTAAGGCGCGGACACACGATGCAACGTTGTGCACAACTTTTGCGTCACGAAGTTGCACGCAATGTTGCAGATGATGGACACACGGTGAAACAGTTGCCTGCAATGTTGCAGAAGTAGAAGCCGATTCTCCTTCTGCAACAGTTGCACGCAACGTTGCGGGCAACAATTTCAAGGGTGGACACACGATGCAACTTTCAAGTTGCACGCGATGTTGCTGGCAATGTTGCATCGTGTGTCCGCGCCTGTAGTCTGTCAGTTGCATTGGATAAGAACAGCCATAACGATATGAGCACAGGCAGCCCAAGCTAAGGTTGAGAGCTGCGCATAGACTGTTTTTTCCACGCTATGCAAAATAATAATGAGATCAGCACACTATGCATAATAATGACATCGGCAACATTTTAGAGTTTGTATGGAAATGATACAAAACGTCTCAAATTGCCACAAATCAGAAAGAAGTCGAAATAAAAAAGATTTGCCTTATTTCATTGTTGTATTGGTCATTATTTGGGGGCTTCCTGGGCTGGTTGGCAGCTTTTTGGGCGAGAAATTGAGGTTTATATTTTTCATCAGTTACTGAACGTTTAGAATTAATTAAAGGCAGGAAACAATTTCACACTGCACCTCACTTGAGGTTCGATAAATTCCATCACAATAAACGAATCGCCCTACAACTTCAAAGGTGTATTCTTGGGTCTTGCGCATACCTCTGTTCTTTCTCATGGGTTCTAGATCCTATTTTAAGCCGTCGAAAATCCCTCTAAAATACGAAACTCGCCTTTCCTGGTATGTGTTTTTATTTGAAGTGCACACATGAATCATTGCGAGCCGCGTTTCGACGACAAAATGTCCCTCAGCCGGGGACAGGCTGAGTGAGATTGTCGACATTAGCAAACACGACACTGCGGAGTCCAGAGAGGTCGGTTTACAGAAATAGAGAAATATTAGAGCGGCCGTGAAATTCACTCGCCTCACTTGACTTGGAAAACCATAATTTTGTTTTAGGGACGAACGAAGAACTATCTTTTGCTGCACTCTAATCAATCCATTCGATGATTTTATGCCGAGTATTTGGCGCAAGTGATCCTGCTCACTGCAAATCAACCTCATTATTTAATTCCCATATATAGGGTTGTCTGCCCTAAAAAAAATGGAAAATACCCACCGTGGAAAATACCCACCACAATTTCCATTCCTTTGAAAGCCGGTGCAATTTTTTTTCTAGATGGAAATTGCTCCTCGTCTCTGCTTCTAAATTTCGACAACATTTTTTTAGCGGTAAACAGGTAGTGTGACGGAACAAATCACTATGCTAATATATTGTCGCACGAAGACATTAAAGCGTGCTCCTGGCGTCAAGTGAGGCGACTAAATTTCACGGGCGTGCCGATAGTTTTCTATTTCCCTCAAACCGACCTCTCTGGACTCCGCAGTGTCGCCTTCTGCTTGTGGACAATCTCACTCAGCCTGTCCCCGGCTGAGGGACATTTTGTCGTCGAAACGCGGCTCGCAATGATTCATGTGTGCACTTCAAATGAAAACGCATACCAGGAAAGGCGAGTTTCGTATTTTAGAGGGATTTTCGACGGCTTAAAATAGGATCTGGTACCCATGAGAAAGAACAGAGGTATGCGCAAGACCCAAGAATACACCTTTGAAGTTGTAGGGCGATTCGTTTACTGTGATGGAATTTATCGAACCTCAAGTGAGGTGCAGTGTGAAACTGTTTCCTGCCTTTAATTAATTCTAAACGTTCAGTAACTGATGAAAAATATAAACCTCAATTTCTCGACCAAAAAGCTTCCAACCAGCCCAGGAAGCCCTCCAATAATGACCAATAAAACAATGAAATAAGACAAATCTTTTTTATTTCGACTTCTTTCTGATTTGTGGCAATTTGAGACGTTTTGTATCATTTCCATACAAACTCTTAAATGTTGCCGATGACATTATTATGCATAGCGTGGAAAAAACAGTCTAATTTATGCGCAGCTCTCAACCTTAGCTTGGGCTGCCTGTGATATGAGCCATTCTTTTGATTTACGTTTCAGGGCATTGTGGTTGAAAATGACAAAAACATTATCGCGGCCTGTTAGGGAATTTAAGACAGGCTCCTGGTTAGTCAATTATGAGGTGACAAAAATATGATTTTATAGAGAGGGCACGCAAATTATTTACACTTTGTGCGAATTCATAACACGAGTACGATAACGTGTGCGGTAGACACCGACATGTTGCACAAGTTCCTTACACCGTGAACAAAGGAAACAAAGCTAAGACTACACCGAAGGATGGTTTTTAGGTAACGTTGCTCAACTCTGACAGATTTCACCAGCATGCAACTAAGTTTTTCATGTTTTCGAGTAATCACTTACTTTCCAGCGCTATGAGCGGCTCATTTATGATATCGTTCTTTCTTGCCATCCATACTTCCTTTTATTAATAACTCTTCTCGTCTATACGCTTCAACGCTTTCACAAAAAAGCGACCTTTCACGAAATAGTTTTATTTGAGCACGTGCATGCTTGTTTTTGTTTGCCAATGAAGTCGCCTAAAAATAGGTGCCAAATAAAAACTCAAATGTCAGGTTTGCGTACAAATTGGTCAAATTGGATTGCTCGTCAACAACTGTTGCCATTTTGCTCCAGCTACAAGGACATGCACGAAATACCGTCTCCACGGCAAAATTGTGATTTTGAAAGGGCACAAAAGGGTATACTCTTTTGCAAACCGTGCCTGCCCATGCGTAGAGAGACGATTTGGGAATGTGTTGGAGAATGAGCTTGAACCAAAGCCTTCAGCAAACTGCAACAGCGACAAAAACTAACCTAGACACTCCAGAGTTAAAATTTCCGGAAATGGCACCTGAGAAAATAGATACAACATTGGCATTGCAGTCGGCAGATTATGAGACGGAACGCGGCAAAACCAGCAAAACGAAGTCAAAAGCCGAGCAAATGAAAGGTAAGAAGGGAATTCTGTTGTCGTTTCTTTAAATATTTGGTCATATTTCTGTGAATCAGCATGGCCGAACTGTAGTTTTAACAAACATTTTCCTTGAATGTATTCAGGAACTGCACAAGCTATCGGCTATGGTCGACGCAGAGCGTCTTGAATTCGCGGCGATTCAAACAAATTTTAGTAACGTTGTTTTTGAGCAAGAAACGAACCAGGCCTTTTTCAGCAACCTTTCAGCACTTTCTGCAAGCCTGATTTTCTGGGTGTCTTCGAAGTCTCTCTTCGAAGGTGAGGCAATTTCCCGTTTCATGGTGGGGATTTAATGGCTATTTGATTCAGACGCGGAATTCTCCCAAAACATTCAGGAGCGGTCACCACAGATTAACCAACTATAAGGGCCAGATATAAAATGTCATATCCCAGTTCTAGCCGCCTCCTCTGGCCTAACTTCATTTATAGACTAAGCATTTTGACACTGCTGTTTCATTTCTTAACAGAGGCACGTGAAGCACAGCTTCACAAGAACAAAGCGCTGTATAGCAGCATCAATTCCTACTCCAAAGAAATAGCAACCCAAGATAATAGCCTAAGCCCATTAACAGTACTACGAACCGCTACCCAACTTCACCAGAAACAACCTAGAGAGGGGAGTGCTGCGGCTGCGGATGGTTTCCAGAAACGCTCAAATATTGACCCCCCTCTTTAACAACCAGAGATGCACCCCCCAGCATTATCAACATTAAGGTCAGCCTCGCCGGACTTTGAAGAAAAACTGCACGAATTGAAGAAATTTTTGCCATCCGCTTCAGAGGTAAAGCTTGCCGCCCTTTTTTTTTGAACAAAGAGAAAGGGGATATGAACGCGGTTGTGCAATGTTTTCTCGACTCCCCAGAAGAGCACCCCTCGATGCTGGAAAGCAAGCCTATCAGGATAATAGATCACACAGAAGAAGGCTTGGTTCAACACACACCAACAGAGACGCCCAGTGCCACAGTTAAGCAACTAGCACAAATACCCATGGACGAAGGAGTTCTGCGCAGCATCCTCCAAACGGCAGAGAAAGATTCAAGGGAGGGTACACCGGCAACCAGAGAAGACGCTGAAGGGTTTAATTTGATCTCCTTCCATAAGCCGGCCTGCACTAACAGCCCTTTCACTGGAATGCCTGACAACGAAAATTCAAAGAAACTGTCGAGCGAGCCAAGTGCAAAAAGTGGTGCTTATCGCCAGTGTTCAAATTGTCTGAGAGATGTAAGCTTACAAGGCACATTTTGTCAATTTTGCGGCGTGTTACTAAACAAAAATAAAATAAGATGGTGTAACAACACAACTTGTCAAAACAATAAGAAATAAATTTGTCTTTAATGTGAGAGCTCCTGTCGTATGTCCTGATTTTGTTAAACATTTTCTATTAGATTAATCAGACTAGACCCTATCAGGTCTATCTGTTGGTGTCTAATTATCTCTATTTCCCTAATCTCTATTTCACGGGTTAAGTGAAATCACTCTAACAACATAATAATAACTGAATGTAGATATCGTTTTTGTGTCGGATATTGCAGCCGTTGAAACACAAACCTTTGCCGAAAGAGGGAGATGCCTTTTTCAGTTGCAGTATACGAAAGGGAGGGAAGTCTGTTATCTTAGTATTTTAAAGGCTAGCTGGAATACACCATAAACTGAAGGAGATAGGAGATAGGTCTAAATATAGTGGGTGAAATTAGAGAGGCTGAAAACCAGGCCACTGAAGCAACTTTACATGCATGCGCAGGGTGCGTTCTAGCCTGGGCGCCAGGTGCCTAAAATGTAGGGAAACGGGGGATAGTGGGGGTGGACTCTTTCGCGCTTTCGCCATCCTCTTGAAGTACCTGCCACACATGCTAGATTTGTACGGATTATGGAAACCTGAAAAGTCATTGAATCTCACAAATTTTTCGAAGCCAAGCAAGTGTTTATCACCTGCACTTACCAATGTGTATATGCTGAGTATACATTGCACATGAAAAGAAAGGTAATACTTATCATCACTGATTTTAGAATTTCATTTTTCAGGCCTGGAAAGTCTTGAAGTTACGTAATGGAAAATGAAGCTCATCTTACAGAGTAAATTCGACAGTTGTTTTTCTTTTTCGTGAAACAAGAGCAAAAAGAGAAAAGTAGTGAGTGACAGAGCACGATTATTTAGTTCACAAATTTTGAAAACAAAATGCCAAATCTAGGTCATAGAAAACATTAAAAGGTTACAGAAAAGGTCCTAGAGAGTCCAGGAATTTAAAAAACTTAGGAGGGTACGATCTCTGCTGAAATCGTCTGGTAGTTTACAGGCTTTTACTTAGAAAAGGCTGAAAAGGAAGGGAGAATGTTCTCCATCGCATGATTGGTACTATTGATAGCCACCTTAACTTTCATGTAGAGTAATAATCAGAAATCTTGGAAGAAGCAAAGGGGACCACACAAACTGTGTAACCTTTCGCGGTTAATAAAAGGAAATTTTAGCTTTTTGAAGGCTTTTGCAAGGCTGCCTTTGCAGAACCCTTCAAATCGCTAAAATTTCCCACGAGAACAACAGAATACAACGACTGAGGTAACTTCACATTTATTTTGAACTAAAATTTCCTCGCAATGTTTCATGCTAATAGGAGCGTGTCGGTATCCCCATATATTTCGTTTTGTTTTGAAACTACCAATGGTCGCCAAGTTTTTTGCCCCCCCTCCCCCGCGGCCCCCTGTAGAAGAAGTGTCAGGAGATTACACATAGAGGTTATTCACTTGTTTTCTCGAATCGCCAAAATCGCCGATATCTGCGAAGCCTCAGAGACGTGTATCACGCACTGAGCCTCCTACGCCCACTGCACGGACCAATGAATACAGAATGTTGCAGTCTGGAAAGACCGGAGGCGAAGGTGGGGGGAGGGAGTATTATTTTCGAGAAAAGGACTCGTTTCCAGGATCTTTCTGTTTAGAGTTTTTAAACTGGTAAGACCACAGCGACAAGGCGTTGAGAGTTCACGAATCTTAAGTAGACCTGGATCAGTAAAACACTTGCAGTAAAAAAAATACACGGTACGACTGGTCCTTACGGCAATACTCCTGTTGCCCCTGAAGTATCAAAAATTGGGCAATGGTTTGTTGCCAATATCTTTAACCTTTGTATTTTCGTCTTCGGTGTCTTTCTTTTACTGCCGTAAGATCAGTCGTACCGTATATTTTTCTTTCTGTAAACAAAATGGTAGCGGTGTAACAAATCCCGCGGGTATAAGCCCGGGTATTAGTCCAACTGTCAAGCCCCCAAAATGGCAAAATCGTTCACTTTTTGATAAAGGCATGAAACTTGGTGGGATGATAGACTTATATGTGCTGACCGTTTTCTGATATAGGGCCAGTGGCAAAACAACTGTTTAAGAGGATAAGCGGGCGTGGCCTAATGCACATGATATCAGCCAGCATGAAAACGAGGCTACATGGGAAACACCTTATTTTCGCTGTGTTTTTTTCAGTTTCTACGCAGCAAACGTTTGGGCATATATCAGAGACAAGTCATGAACACCTTAGTGGCATAGGATGTATATTAAAGTGAGTCACATGACCTGTCACGTGACTACAAAGGCAAATTTCAGTCTAAAGCATATTTATTATAAGCCGCGTATTAAAACAATGAAAATTTTAAGACCAATGAGCTTTTGGAAGGAATATTCTTCCAAATATTACCATTTTAACTCAAAGCAAGCCTTTCTCGTCGTTTACTTTTTGGACCGGGCTTTAATTGATCTTCTGGGACCGGGGGAGGGAGGGGCGGATTCTCCCCCCCCCCCCCCCCCACTTCTTAACTCCGAAAATATTAAAGGTAAGGCAACAACACTTAGAGGGTTTGCGATACGTCCAAGAATGTTTCCTCTCTCCGCAACATGAGTTGGTGACGTCATATGACGTAAAAATTACGTCATGTTCTCAAATGGCGGCCGGCCATCTTGGATCTGCCATCTTGGATTTCTTAATTTTTCCACCCCCCCCCCCCCAAAAAAAGCTCCTAAATTAACTAATAAGTAATTAAAATTAACAAATGAGCACAAAACTGATCTAATTTACTTCAAGTAAGTTATAGTTTTCTACTGAAAAGGACAAAACGAAATTCTGACAAAAACCGCCTGTCAATAAGTGGTTGCCATGGTAACATCAAACTTGATGAACAAAGACTTGCTAATGCCAAATTGTTTCCAGATAAATTTTACGAAAAGACACTAAGTTTGATGGCTTTAGGGTGTTCATTAAAAACTGTTTAAACATCCAAAGTGCATGCGGGCATATTCCCCCCCCCCCCCTCGATCTGAATAGGGTTAATTGCCCACAAAAAAGCCCACTTAATAAAAATCACTTGCAGTTTGTCTTGGATATCAGTTATACATCGAAGAATATATATGATCAAAATTTCTGTGGCTGTTTTTAAGAGACTTGTTTACAATTTTAGCTTGAGTGACTCATACATTGTGATGTGATTGGCAATAAATACATAAACGTAGGCGGTCAAATCAATGATAAGTAGTAATGTCTGGGTAGTGCACGTTGTTTTTAACAGTCTCAATGAACGGAGCTATTAATCTTCCTCTTTACAGTGTCCACCACAATTACATAGTGCGGTGCATGTTAAACTTGCATTGAGCCCTTTCTTACGGCCACAGTGAAAGACTTCATAGCAGGATTCTTGTGCTTATGGTAAGACTGTCCACACTGGTTTCCACTCTCCCTCTTCTCTTTTCTAACTCTAATCTCGAGGACATCAAAAAGTTAACACTGTGAATAAAAGCACTCTGCCATGCTTCTTTTGTTGGTAGAATGTTTCGTTCTCTGTCATAGCTCTAGTTGTTTTGCTATAAAGAGGCACGAATCTTTCAATTAGTCGCATGTACTCCTCAGGTATGGATTCTGGAATTGATGACAAGTCAGCTAAGACATCGGTAATCTGATCAAAGACATTCCATGCATTCCATGCGGTCCGTTTACCTCTCCCGGAGAAGAAGGAGGCCGTGTCGCAACCTGTAAGTGCATGCAGCGCACAACATGCTTGGACTTTTGGTGGACGCAACTGAGCGGCGATTTCATGAATTGCCAGATACCTGAAATGTTTTCCAGCGCTGAAAGCAGTCCACACCTCATCAGCATCAATATCAGTCATTTTGGAGACTGCGGGAACAACATCTGTGTTGATGGTTCTAATCATGATTTTCCAGTTCATGGGACTAGTGCAGTATGAGGTGCATGCCATCTTCTTCGTGGGAACATTCTTCCACACCATCCCTTCTTCAGCTCAACTGAAATAGTAACCTACAAATAAATAACCTGTAAATACATGGAGTAATATTTGGCATATGGTGTTTTAGCGGGAGTTTATTTATTTGCAGGATCAGATTTTCGCGGATTGTTGGAAAATTCATGCCACACGGTGTAATCAACGCATTGATAAATTAGAACAAGCTTCGACTGTTTGGTAGTCCTATGGAGAAGATTTCTAAAAAAGTATCAAGTATGTGGAGCAATTTAAGTATCCCCACAACTCGACGTGACCATAATCAGCGGAGCTGTCGTAGTGCAACTGATGATGTCGCTTGAGACAGAAAGAACAGTTCAGGTGTATGCTGTCAATATCTTCCGGTGCCATATATCATGAGAGAGTGGACGTCATCTCGGATGTTTCTTGCCAGGATTGCCTGAAGGCGACTACCAGAGAAGAGGGTGCCTGTGCACGTAGAAGAGTAGCAGTAGCAGTAGAGGTAAACGGACCGCATGGAATGCCTTTACTCAGATTACCGACATTTTGGCTGACTTGTCGTCCATTCCAGAGTCCTTACTGAGTACAGGCGACTGATTGAAAGATTTGTCATACGTCTTTACAGCAGAACAGGCACAGTTGTGACAGTGAATGAAACCAGTAGAAATAGCTCTTTTTGAAAGGGTCACATAACTTCGGAAAACATTGCACCAACACAGCACAACACAATGTATGAGTCACTCAAGCTAAAATTGTAAACAAGTCCCTTAAAAACAGCCAACAGAAATTTTGATCCGAGACAAGATACAAGTGACTTTGAAGAAGTGAGCTTTTCTGTCAACCTGGTGAATTTTCTACGAGAAAGTCTTGTTTCTAGTTAAAATGTTAATATTTAGAAAAATGTTCCTTTGCAAAGCTGACTGGTATTAAATATTTGATAGTTTTCATTTACAGCTTATAACAGATATGCTTTCTATTGAAATTCCCCTTTTGTGGTCACGTGACAGGTCATGTGACTTGCCTTAATATACATTCTGCACCATAAAGGTGTTCATGACTTGTCTCTGATATATTCCCAAACGTTTGTTGTGTAAAAACTAAAAAAAGGCGAAAATAAGGTGTTTCCTATGTAGCCTCGTTTTCATGTTGGCTTGGGTCATGTGAATTTGGCCACACCCGCTTATCCTCTTAAACAGTTGTTTTGCCGCTGGCCCTATATCAGAAAATGATCAGCACATATAAGTCTATCATCCCACTAAGTTTCATACTCTTATCAAAAAGTGAACGATTTTTGGCCTGACGGCTGCACTATATGCAAAAATGATCCAATCACACTCTCCCGGTCTAAAAATTGGTAACTTCTGCAAACAAATACTGCACTAAGCCCACGTATGTCCACGGCAATAACATGAGAGGACACGAGAGGACATGTTGCATGACATGCACGTCCCAGCGACATGCAGCAGAGTCAAAAATTGTGAGTTCCGCACACTGAGGAACCTGTAGCAGGGCCGTGTAGCGAGGAGTGTGGCAGGGACAAAATCAAAAGATGCACATACAGCAGCGACATATTAGTGTCCTAGTTTGGTGACACTTTTTGAGCTCATGCACCACGTGACAAAATTTGCGCAAAATTCGCATTGCATGTTTTCAAGGCAACAGTTTCACATTTTCTATAGCTCATAGTTAAAAAAAAAAAAGAAATCTACTATAACTTTAAACAAACTTAACAAAACCTATGAACCTGTTCTCGAATGATCTCGTTGTATCCTATTAACTTGTTTCCCACCGTTGAATTTCGCGTTTGTAGACATGTATATCTCAGCCAAGTAGCTTGTTCTGTTCGTTACAAGCTTTCCTGGGAGACTGACTATACGACCTCCTTTCCTCAGAATTTCGTTCATTAGCCCGCTGTGGGAAGCTTGTGGATAAGATACCGTCCACCCAGGAGAGCATATTTTTCACCCTCCTCGTTTATGTCGTCGTTGGCGAATTCATCAATCTGATAAGCGATTTCATACAAAGTGGACAAACGGTCATTTCTCCACGTCATTTCGTTGGAACTGTGACTAGAAATATTGATGAGGACGTTAGTTTCTTGTTGTCGTGGGTCACTGTTGTTAAAAGTACGTCACAGTCCCAAGTAATTGTAGCCTGTTTGACTTTGCAAAATGCAGCGCTGCAGTTTCTGTGATCGCCAAACACGTGGTAAAGGTGTTCCTTAAATCTCGCCGTAGGGCATCCACATTTCCAGTAACAGAATACATCCGTATAGCAGCCCTTGCGCCAGCAGCAATTTTCTTAATTTTCATCTTTGATAGCCCATTTCTTCCCTTCCACTCAGAGTTAGCCTCGACTAGGTCATGCACAGACTTTCGATAACATCGAATAGCATGATTCGCGCACTCGATTTTTTTCACACGCCTGCCATATATCGGGACAGTATCGACTATGGATTTATGCACACTGCTATCGCCGTCCCCAATGAGGCCAGTACAACGTATGCCGTGCATCGTTTCACTATGCTTAAAGCCTTCAACAATAATATCCTTCTCCATGGCAGAAGATGACTCTTCCAAACTTTTGTAACATTTGTGAGATTGCGGCGACATTTTTTTGTTTGCAGCAATCGCACAACTACTTTCCTAGTGCAGCCGCTTATCACGGCCACGCCCGACTTGGCAGAGTAGCAATTTTGATGGCTTCTCATTGACCAGCCACCATGAACTATGACGTTACTGAATGGCTGGTATGTCCTCATCTGTTTTACCTCTAGCCACTGCAAGCTGTTTTTCGTCTTTTCCCGCTTCTATCATGTCGGCGGTTATGGCTTCTTTCCATACACTTCGATCTGTTCGATTTTCATAAACAGTTTTTTGTCCAGCCGTGGAATGTCAAGAACAGAGAGGATCTCGTTCATTTTAGCATGTCCACCACCAGTGGCCATAATACCTCGCACGGCTGCCATGTTTGTGTTGTGTCGCATCCGACCACCTGGACCTTTTGATTTGGGTTAAGTTTCCACGACCAAGGTTATACCGCAACCGTCGGACCTGAATTGAGGGTCTGGATGGGGGGGTACAAATGTCAGTTGTCAGTTAAATTTTAGGCCATTTGTCAGTTGTCAGTTAATTGACTGTTAATAATTAACCGTGTAACTAAATTATTTATTTCTGACCCAAAAGCTAGCTCGATTGGCACATATAACGTAAAGTATATCGTTAATTCAAGATTCTTACTTAAAGAACTATTTTTTCTCAGATTTGGAGTTAAATCATTGCAATTGTGTTACTCTTCTTCACACAAACTCCTGCTTTCCCGTGCGCTACGTTCCTTTCTAACCACTTGGGTTAAGTTTAATACTTTCAAACAGTGGAAAAAGATCGTAACATAGGCAGACAAATGCGGGTAAAGATCTAAATTACGATTAATTTGATTGGGTTCGGTTTGGCATTTCCTCGTTGGTGATTGGCTTTTCGGATGAAATAACCGGAAAGTAATTACACTCGGGCTTACAGACATCTGTTTGGAACCGGTACACCAACAAGCAAAATATACTTAAGCTTTTTTTTGTCTAAAATTTAATCAATTCATGAATCAAAGTTGACTACTGAAAGCATACCTTACAAATCTAGGCGGAAATGGGCGCGTATTGGCCGTCCAGATCTTGAAACTGCCATCGGTGCAAAGTCATAGCCCTCAGTATCAGACAAGTCATCTTCTGAGTCGGTTTCATACTCATCTTGCGGAGGCTGCGCTTTAGCAACTGCTACTGCAACTAGACTCTCGTCCACAAAAGTGACTTCTGTCACATCCCCACCTTCAGACGTAGCTTGAAGGAGCTCTTCTTCTTCTGCCATGTCTTCAGGGTTAGGATCAGTTCCCAGTCCAGCCATCAAGTCCTCTTTATTTAAATTCTGTTGGTGTGCGTAGACTGCTGGTGGCAAAGCACCTGCTTTGTCTTTGGTGGTTTCTCCCCGCACTGTCCTTTGCCTCACGGGGCGATATTTTTCCACCAACTCCTTCATAGATGTTTCGATCTCAGGGCTGATCACGTTCGACGGCAAAGGCTGCATAAAATTGACATTGGCAAACTCCATGCTGGTCTGCGGGACGGGATAGTAGGACTTGTCGTGCGTAAAATACTTGGCTCCCCATTTTGTTACTCTCTTCAAAGACTCCTTTGTAATGGTGCCAAAGTCTTGGGAGTATTCCAGTGCGGTAAAGGTCTCGTGCTTAAAATGGGAAACCGCGTGAAGATTCTCTACAACTGTTGTGAGTAACGTGCACAATTCAACGTCCTCAAGATAATCTTTGCTAATGGAATTTATGCTGTCATGTAGCCGGCGCATTCCTTGTTCCAAAAGGTTAAGCGAAACCTGAGTTTTATTGGACACAGTTCCTTCAGGTCCATTTGTTGCTGTGGTTTCTCTCAAACTGTGCCTTTGTTTAACTTCAGAAACGGTCTTCTTAATGTTGTCATTGACATGTGTTACTTTGTTTACTGCATCTTGGAGAGACATTTGTGTTTTCTCTGTACTTTGCGCTCGGATGCCAAAACTGTCATAGAGGCTTCCCAGGGCTTGTAAGAAGGACACAGTACCACTCAGTCCCGAAACTAGTTTGATGGTACCTGCAGCAACATCCGATACGAAAAGAGTATTCTCTAATGAACAGATTCCATGGACCTGTGTAAACGAACAGGTTGTTTCGGTTCCATCGCTTGTTCCTTCCTGTCCGGAGCCCAACAGGGTTTTGACCGTTTTCTCAGTGGGGTAAAACAGCTTTACCTTTCGGTCTCCTAAGTCAGTGAATGCGATCCCGGTTTCAAATTTACTTAGTCCTTTGATTTCAACACAAGACTCCGAGTTGTTCTTTAGAAGTACCTCAATTTCCAAGCTTGATAGGTTGGACACGTACAGACCACCAACGTCGCCAACAGCTGCAAAGTAAGCCTTTCGTTCTAGAACTTCCATAGACAGAACACTTGTAACGCCAGTCGGATAGTTCACTAGTTTTGTCCCGGTACCCGCAATACCAACTCCATTGTAGTTTAAGCTCAGCTGGAAAATGCTTCTCTGGGTATCGTCTGCGCATAACAGTATATCCTCACTTGCAGCACAGATTGAAGAAGGCTTCTCTAAAGGAGGATTGACCTGTACACACTTCGAATTTCCGATTTCAGCGGATATACGTTGCAAATACACGGTGAGTCGATTTCGCAGAACGGCGACTGTGCCATCAAGTGGCAAACCGAAACGAGTTAGATGTGACAACAGTTCGGCACGAGATTTTAAGCTTCCTGGTTTAACAGTTACCTTTGCTTCAGTGTCAATGAAGCGAATTGAAGAGGAAGCACGTTCAGCGACAAAGACAACACCATTGGAAAAACAAAAGTCTCTCGCATCTTTGAATGTTCCTTCGAGTATTTCAACGTCAACGGGTTGGTGCAGTCGTAATTCTACCAGCCGAGACTCGTGCGAAACGAAATTGTAATCCAAAGCGAGAATTTTGCCTTGGGATCCACGTTTAAGGGCGATGGGTTTCTTGCATAATGAGCTCTGTCCACCTTGGTTTGATTTCCAGAAACGGTATTTTTCTGGTACCACGGTGTGAACCACAAAAGTGACCTCTTTTAAAACATCTAGAACTGCGGATCTAGTAAGGCGTACAATAGGTTCAACTGCCATGCGATCTTTGTTTCGGACACAGTCAAGAGTCAGGAGTTTTCTTAGTTTCCTGCGGATGTCGGGGCTACCACAATCACGTAAGGTGCGTAGTAAGACGAGATTGGTTTTCGCGCCTTCAAGCTCAATATACCAGTTTGCCCAGCTGCATTTGAGACTCTTTCCTAGATGAACCACATCAGGCAAAGCGACAATTAGGGATAATTCTCCAGGTAAGGTTTCATCCTCTGCATTTGAATTGAGTGTTGACAATGCCTTTTTTATTACATTCTTCGCAATCAGTAACAACGACCATAACAAGAAACTTGTTGCACTTGACGCCCTCGTCAAGACAGGTATTGCAAGCTCTCAAGGAAGGAATATGCGAGGTGTGGCCTTTTTCTTTACAATTTGGGCATACAGACTTCAACTCTAAACACTCGTCACAGCTGCTCAGGCATTGGGATGTCTCAAATGACACGATATGGTTTGTTGCCGGCTGTTGCTTTAAACACCGTTCACATGTTTGTATTGTTTTGGCAGACTTCTGAATTGACTGTAGCATTTCCTCCCCAGAGACAGATTTTGGTCGATACCAAACTCCAACGGGAATTGAAGCACCGTTATCTAAAGTAGTAGCGTAAATTACCTCGGCGCTTGTTATTAGATTATCCTTTATCTCTTTTGATTCTGGAATCGTGTTCTCGGTAAACATTCTCGGCTCTAATGGATTAACTAGTCCGACGACCTTCTTTTGTCGTCGATCAAACTCAAGGCCTGGTTTCAATGCGGTACCATCAATAGCTTCACACACTGGAATCACTTTAACCTTATTGGTTGAGATAAGTGCTGGCAAATCCGCAGCTGAATTGAAGGCGAATGAGTACAAAGATAGCAGGTGGGGTTTAATTACACCACTGTCTGTTGTATAGCCGGCGTGAAAACGTTTGGAGGAGTTAGATGATGGACCGCACAGGTTAAAATCTGAAAATGTACGGAATTCCTTTGCTCCGCCCCTACCAGTGCCAACAAAACCGGGGCCTCTCACAAAATTCCGAGTTCTATTACCTCCTAGGTAACTAATAGTATCAAAGAACTCACATACATCTCTGTCCCACGCGAAGTCTGAAGCCAAGTGTGGATTGATTGAGGCAAACGTTGTTGTATTATCAATAAATTTGTAATACAAGCAGTCACTTGGGATCTTTCCTTCTTTGAGAAGATTATTTAACTTTATGGCGACGGGATGTGCATTTTCTAGGCACCTTAAAAAATATGTAAAAACGTGATCTTAATTTTATTCATTAAGGAACTGAACGCGCTTGGCATCTAATTTCGTTCATGTCGATCGAATACGAATCTGAAAGCATAACTAACTAAAGTTACTTTGGCCATTGAAAATGGGGAACAAGCTCAAGAAACATCGGATGGCGAGAGAGAGAAAAACTACAAAACGTGTATTTAGTTTGTAACTCACAGATTAAAGCCAATAAAATCCCTGGAGTCCTCCTTTTCGTTAGCCTCTTCATCTGACGAACCCTGAGACATTTGTTCCATCTCATTGTCAAAGTCATCCTGATGGGCGGAAGGTACGAGTTCTTTCCCTTCACCGTCTGATATTTCCTTTTCGCCAGATGTGAGGTTCAAACAATTATCCAAATCATCTTCACTGCCAATATCCGCATCTATGCCTTCACTTTTGAAGAAAAGACATGGCACGAGTCAGATGTAACGGGAGTGCGAGTTTTTACGTTCGCTAATTTTAATTAGTCGCTCTCTCAGTATTTAAAAACCGATTGGGGTGATGAATTATTTTAAGGAAATAACATTAACAGGAGACGTTTAATTGCTTTCAAAAACTATCCCCAAAATTGCGCAAACAACCAAACACTACAGATACAATTTAACACAACAATGGCACGTTTTATTTAATTGACATCATACTTTATATATTTGTTTATTTTTTTTTATATGTGGACGATCGGGTGCAAACAACCTTCAAAACTCTTAATCGCCACCTTCATCATAACCGTCACGGTAAATTCCTTTCTCTTAAAACAATACCCTGTGTTAACACATTAAAATATAGAAGTCCGTCATTTACTTGTCTGAAATTATGTCATCGACTCCTTTAAACTCTTCCGTTTGCTCATTGACAATTATGGCATCCGCATCATCCAGCTGCTGACTGTTTGAAGGTAAACCAAAGTAGTTGTCTATGCGCTTGAAACCTTTGATAGATGATTCTCGTCTTTTTACACATCGATCAAAATGAGCTGTAAACAAATAGAAGAGTATCCATTTAAAAGAGTGTTTTAAAGGAAGCTGGGTACTTTTATAAACAGTATACTGCAACCTACCTGTCTTGAAATAGACCACTTTTCCGTTTACTGAGCGGTTAGTGCCAGCAACTCGTAGAGCCTTCGAGCAAATCCCACACTTGAACAACTCTTCATTGTGGGCAATCGAACCTTCCAGCTTTTTGAGTTCTGAAAACAAATTAAACAGTTTTGTGTTGCTTAGTGAAATAACATGACTGTGAAATCTCTTTCTCCCATATGAATATTGCTTATAGCAAATATAGTTTACTAAGTTTCTTTACTTTACTGGCATCAATCATCGGACGTCGATCTTAATTCCCTTTTCTTGAAATAAAACGTCTTTTTTTTGCCTTCTAGCATTACGGGTGCTGTCATAAAGTTTTTCAATACCTTCATTTAACTGCAGAAACTCGCGTTCCTGTCGCTCATTTCGTTTCAAATTACTGGATTCATTTGGGCCTTCTTTAAATCTTTTTGACAAGGACTTGTCCTCCCTGGCCTCCTCGCGGCTTTTTCTTTTCTTTTTCTCGCCATCGTTTTTGTTGTCTTTCTCTGCACAATGAATTGATGGGCGTTTCTTTTGCTGCTCATCAGCTATTACGATAATTGCTTCTTTATTACTCCAATTGATTTTCTTTTGTACAACGTGAACTGCCAGAAAAAAAAAACAAGCTCAGAATTACATCAACAACCTGAGATAAATATTTAAGCATTAACTTGCCTACCAATGATCACCTATATCAGTCTAAATCTACCTATTTATCTTCAACACTTTATACTTAAAATAGACCTTAATAAATATCAAGAAGAGTTTACGGAGCAAAATAAAATATCTTAGTGTGAGAATTTGAGTAAAACCGCGAATATCGTATTTTCTTGATTGAAAAAGCTGGCTTCTAATAAACGCCGAGTTTCCACGGTGGGAGTGTGAAAGCCTGTACTGGTCTATAATAAAAAAATGTACATTATACTCAAAAATTATGTATAAAGGTCTCCGCACACGTGGGGCCAAGGGACATGTTGCAGCAACACGAAGCAGGGACAAAATCATGTGTTGTTCACACTGAGGGGACATGCAGCAGGGACGATGATATTTGAGCCAGGATGAAAAAGTGTCGAAAATCGAAGGAATTGACCCTGAGAGTTATGATAATCATTAGTGAATTGGTTTGTCCAATGGATTGGTATTACATTTGCAGTGCGAAGTGTTTTCGGTAATATTTTGTTTTTAGCTGTGAATTACCGCTGTTTTTAGCCACTGTTTTAATCCTTGAATTACATAATGATCAACTGATACAACTGAAATGTGACATGTATAACCAGATTTCTACCTGAAGCAAACACGCTCGGTGGTTCGCATTGCCGCAACGCTTCAAAACTTAGTTTTATATACACAGGGCCACAGTAATTATAACATATATAATGCCAAGAGAAATAAGTATCAAACACATCGTACATTGCAACAAAAATAGGATCAAGAAACACATAGTTGTACCTGGTAGGATTTCTGGACTAACTGGCATAATTCATATTTATATCAATACAAAATACAAATGCACTTAGAATACATACCGTTCATTTCGCTTCCTGTGCCATCCAGTAAGCTTGGTATTTCTAGCTTCCACTGGTCGTCTGTGGTGATGGCGAAGTTGTCGCTTTTCCCACTCTCATTTGGTGCCATTCGGAAAAGCTTGATGTCAAAGTCACCAAGGCCGCATTTTCTAGTTAATTCTTTGAGGCCAAGGAATGCCACAAGGTGCTTTTTGAGCGCATGAACTGTATTTATATCTTTAATCGGAATACGGCTTCCAAATCGATCGAAAGCCGAGTTCGAGTCAACTCTGTAAAAGCTTACAATACCTTTTACAATGCCAGCATTGGCGGCCATTGCATAAACTGGCGCGTGTTCAGCGTAACTTTGAGATCGTAGCTGGTAATATGACGCTGATGTACTTGGGTCATACAGTGAATCATTAACGAAATATGACACTCTAGCGTCACGCTGCTGAGATTCGTATAAAACGTAAATTTGTTTGACGAAAAGAGTCAAAGAGTGTTATTTACAACGGGTTTTTTAGGATTAACGATGCGCATGTGGGTTATTTAGGACAGTTGTCAGTTGTCAGTAAAAGCCACTACAAATGTCAGTTGTCAGTTAGATTTTAGGCGATTTGTCAGTTGTCAGTTAAAATTTTGGCCATTTGTCAGTTGTCAGTTAACCCCATCCATACCCTCTGAATTGGATAACACAGTTCAAGCCCTTCCGCTTAATTTCACGAGGATTATCATCACGGGGGCAAATTGACGCATGGTCAATTACACTTTGGAGGGATTTCCAAAGTGGCTTACGTTAAAAATTCTGTTCCCTTTAAATTGAAAGCTGGAAGTGTTTTCTTCTGGTTCTTTGAACTAGACTTGCCGATTTCAATTGACAACCCTCCACCTTGCAAAATTAAATTTTCTTGCACTCTTCTTAGCGCCACTGCAGCTCTTTAAACGGATTTTTTCCATCTACTGCTTTCGGAGTCTGCCAGTCCTGCGATACTGCTTTTCTCTGGTCGTCCTCGGCATTTTCGAGCGAAAAACACATGCATAATTTTTTTCTATGCGGGTTTGCATTTCGTTGCGAAATACTCTGGTTTTCATAAGTCAGAACGTTTCCATCAGCTCCAGCTTAAAATTCTTAAAAGCGGGAAAGGGGAAGGCAATTTATTTTATTACAAAGATATAAGAGGGGTTCTTTGTTAGATGTAAGGGTTAGACAACGAACGTATAGTGTCCCGAGCAAAGATAGAAGCGGCCGAGTGGCATTCTATCTTGCGAGGGATGCTATATCCCATAGGACACGAGCGTTCATTGTCTAACAGTCTAGCTTAGAACATGGTCAAACCCGCGGAGAATTTTGTTTTTCGTGTAGATTGGGTTTTTGCCTTTTAATTTTGCATTTCATACCTTGGCATGTCTGGAATCACGTTGCTATTTTGTTTATGATATTTCCCCTGCTTTTACAAGTGCAGTTTGCGTTGCGATGTTTTTGAGTGTTTCACGCGGTTTTTCGCAGTCAGTGCGCATAAGGCACAAGCTATTACACAGAAATCGATGAACTTGGGGCAGCAATTGCAACCCAGGATTTGCTAGCTTTTGAAAGCGCGGCTGATACTTCTCACCACTTGGAAGATGTACCAGATGGAAGCCTACAAACAAAGCCAAGATGTCAGCGATGCAAAAGAAACGTGTAAGCCGAGTTCAAGTACAACACTTTCGTATAGCATGAAACAAGTCTCTCGTTCAGTTTGAACCAATCTGAGCCATTCTTAGTGTTTATTATTATTATTCTTTTTTTACCTTAAAAGCATTTCTCTTTAGTCTGGTCAATGCTTGTTGCCAAAGGGTGAACATATTCATTTGTTTGTTTGAAAGAAACGGCTTTATCTTGATAATATGGAACATGAAGAGAATGATTCTAAGTTAAGTAATGGCTTCTTTTTCGATTGGTTTATTGCTAATACACTGTGAGGCTGCATTTTTTATTAGAAGACAACAAAATAGTGTAGAACGAATTGCTCGACATTGCCATCGTCTTTGCTTTTTTTTTTTAAGGATTAGACAATGAACGCGAGTGTTCTATGGGATATAGTGTACCGAGCAAAGATAGAATGGCACGAGGCCGCAGGCCGAGTGGCATTCTATCTTGCGAGAGACGCTATACCCATAGGACACGAGAGTCCATTGTCCAACCGTCTTAGAACATGGTCACACCCACGAAAAATTTCGTTTTTGTGTGCAGATTGTATTTTTGCATTTTAGTCTATTAGTTCTTACCTTGAAATCACGCTGCTATTTTGTTTACGATATTTTCGCTATTGTACACATATTGTACACATGCCGTTGAGTTGAAAAGTTTCTAGAGTGGTTCACCGCGCGGCGTATCGTAGTTGCCTAATCAATCAGTTGCTCAATCTTCGAACGCAATACCCACCTATTTACAGGATCTATCGTGGAATTGAGCCACCACAGGAACTGGAAAATGGCTGACGTTGGAAATATTATCCCGAGCTGCAAAGCAGGTGAGAAGTATTTCTGACAAAATCTGATCGAAATGTGTCGATTAGCATTAGGCTGAAAAATCGCAAAGGCGGGCAAATGTGCCGATACAAACGGTCATAACTTTTGAAATACTGAAATCGTACAGGGGTTTTTGCATAGGTGTGCCGATAAAGTATTACACTTTTCTGCTAGGTAAGTTAGAGTTGTCAACTAAGTCCCAGATTATAAAAATAAGCTTCCAAATGAAGGGCATTTTCAGCCTTCGTTCGGATGGCGATTGGTAGGGCTGATGAAACGATTGATTTCGCCTTTCAGGTTAAATCGAGAAGAAAATTGTTTGTCATTTAGAAAACTAGAAAGTCTTATGAGCAAAATGACGTAAAATTCATTGCTAGATGACGTGAATCGAATATTTTACAAGGCCACAAAAAATGCCTAATTTTTAATATTCGAGACGTTGAATCGGGCCCAGATGGGACAAAATGTTTAAGAGCTCCCAGCACGGCCAGAAAATCATTTTGAACCAAACCGAACCTGTTTCAGTTCTAGCCTCGGTAAAGTCTTTCAGTTGGCAGAGTTCCAGGCAAACTTGTTTGACGCGAAATTGAGTGGGTGGTTTTTACAGAGACAGCCTCTTAATTGCTGTAATCTCTTTACTGGCCTGCGTAGCTGGCAGTATTGTCCGCCCCCAAAAGGTAAAGTTTGTGACAGCTCGTTCTCGCGGCTCTTCCGCTCAAACTTCGCCTTCACGCAAACAATCTCACCAGCTACGCAGGCCACGTATTTTCAGATAAAACACGAGAAAATGAAGTTGTGAGATGAATTTAAAATGCAGTTTTATTAATGTTTAAGATTACAAGCACTTAGGAGATTTGGTACTTTTAAACGGTTATACCAGTTGACTAATAATGACCTTTTCATTTTTTATTCAATTTTTTATATTATCATATTACAAATACTCCTTCTTGCGCTCTTTAAAAACTATCTTACTTTCTGTTAAACGTTTTACTAACACGCCCTTAAAGCAGACATCGCGTTCAGGATTCAAAACAAATCCGTAATCCGAAGCAACTTCCGCAACTGCAAAAAATACAAACAAAACATACAGGTAAGCATATTGCACCAAATAAAATCAGCATATATTTTGAAGGTATTTGATATTGAAGAAGATAACAGCAACTTGGCCAGATCAGATAAAAATATTACTGAACAGGGCCCGGTTGTGGCCTAAAAGTCAAGCGATGAAGATTCCTGTAAATACTTTTTGCCCCACTTCTTAACTTCATGTGCTTTCAAACGGCCACTGTGTGGATATCTATTACTCCTGGGATAGCATTAACCAGCTCTCTAACAACCCGGTGCAGATGTCTAAATTTCAACCCCGGACGTGTTTTGAATTTCCTACGTTTGGAAAAGTGAATGATTATTTGCACAAACAAAATAATCGGCTATTCGCAAAGGACACCGACGGATCCAAACGTGAGTAATTATTATTGCAAACAAACAAACTACTCTGAACATTGAGCTTATGATGGAGTGTCTATCATATTTTGGCACTGTAAGTACGTGTCGCGAAAGACAACGGGATTATGGGTGATGTACCATACGGTCATCCCGTTAATCCGAGCATCTCATTGGTACAACTACTTCATTTTCTTTTCCTCGAACGTTGCTCTCTCGGTCCTTTTCTCATTCAAAAGAGCTCCTCAATGCTGCCATCGGCCACCTTGAAAGGCGGGATTGACAGGGTCTACTGTCCACTGGAATACTGAATTGTTTTCATTACTAATGTCCACTAGTTTTATTTTGTCTGTTTTTCAAGTCAATAAAAATGAATGGAGACCTAACATTGTCGCTCTGCACCCGTGAACACCAAGCATTAATTTTCGAAATGTTAATTATGTCGCGACTATGTTCATTATGTCGCGAAGCCAGATGACACACAAGAAAAAAACCACAACAATAATCACCGTTACAGCTCGCGGTTCCCTTGTGCCATCTGATTATTTTCTTTTCAACACAGTAAACCCTTGACATTCTAGAAATAATGCTAGTGTTTGTTTTTTTTTAGTTGTACCACAGGCAGCCCAAATTGGCAGTATGTGTACTAGAAGATTTCATTGACAGTCTAAATATAATAAACGAACAAGTTGAAATGAAAACACAAATAAAGAAACTTGTAAATAAAACATTCCTTCCGTTTTATTTGTTGTTGCTTGATGTGTATTGACTGTCCTGGGAGCTATTTACACAAGTTTTAAATTTGGCCGATTAGTACCGTATGTTCTGTCCTTTATATAGCGAAGAAAGGCTGGCCGGTGAGAAACGAAGAGACTTTTCAACGAAGCTCGACAAAAGAACTCAAAATACTCCCACCTCCACAAAATCCGAACCAGTACGGTCCCGCTTGCATTACTTTCCTAAAGTTTTCTCTTCGGAGTCAAAAGTTCACAATAAGTGGGCAAAAATCTCGCTGTTTTCGCCACAAAAGCGGCCTTTTGTCTTTCGTCTTATCCGCTCGCCGATCGCTGCCGACACGGGTACGCGCCATCGTAACAAAATTGCTCCCGACCCCAGGTAGGCTTCGTTAATTTGACCCAGCCAAAACTTCTCTCGTGTGGGGGCCTAGAGAGTTTTGAGTTAGCTTCTAGTAGAACTTGGCGTTCCGTAGCAACAATTTTCAGGGCAGCACAAGAGAAGAAAATGAACACTACCAACCACGATAAAAGAGCACCGCACGAAGCAAAAATTTTTTTCCTTCAAGCCGGCAAAAATTGTTTTCGCGCCGAGTTTACGCCAACTCTGTAACCTTGACCTGTTTCACGTGCTTCGTCTGTGTGCGGGGTTAATTTCTAAACTCTCTATTCCCCGACACGGGAGCAGTTTTCGCTGGGTCGAATTAACGAAGCCTACCCGGGGTTGGGAGCAATTTTGTTACGGTGGCGCGTACCCGTGTCGGCAGCGATCGGCGAGCGGATAAGACGAAAGACAAAAGGCCGCTTTTGTGGCGAAAACGGCGAGACTTTTGCCCACTTATAGTAAACTTTTGACTCCGAAGAGAAAACGTTCGGAAAGTATTGCAAGCGGGACTGTACTGGTTCGGATTTTGTGGAGGTGGGAGTGTTTTGAGTGCTTTTGTCGAGCTTCGTTGAAAAGTCTCTTCGTTTCTCACCGGCCAGCCTTGCTTCGCTATATAAAGGACAGAACATGCGGTACTAATCAGCCAAATTTAAAACTTGTGTAAATAGCTCCCAGGACAGTTAATACACATCAAGCAACAACAAATAAAACGGAAGGAGTGTTTTATTTACAAGTTTCTTTATTTGTGTTTTCATTTCAACTTGTTCGTTTATTAAGCTTATATTTAGACTGTCAATGAAATCTCCTAGTACACATACTGCCAATTTGGGCTGCCTGTGGTTGTACTGTAAGTGTAAATACCTTAATTCCTTAGGGTTGATGAAGATGAATCGGGATGGATGGATTGATTGATTGGTCTATTGATGTACTGATTGATGTACTGATTGATTGGCTGATTAATCGATTGTTTGAGTCATTGTCTGATTGAGCGATTGATTGATTGATTGATTGACAAAGTTTAGGTCATTTCATTTTCACCCACCTGTTAGAGCAACAGCACTTGTTTAGGTTAACCTGGTCCTGTACGTGAATAAAAATCAACGGCAATAATCATGCTATGGTTGCTGCGATTCATAACTGTTAAATATTTTAAATAAATCATTAAAAGGTGTGGATTGGCATCTTTGCAGAACAAATAGCTGCGTACAAACTGGAATCTGCGTTAACTCCTGGGCGTACAAACAATCATATCTCCACCATAATATGCCAGTAGAAAAAAAAAATTGACAGGCGATCTGCGCATAGAGCCAACTGACGTCAATTTCTTTTTGATCCACAGCAATGCGCCAGAAAAGGTGCCATGAATAAAAATTAAATTCGTAGGAGATCGACCGATACGCTAAACAGTAGTTCAAAAATTCGTGTAGTAATCAGTCAGTTATTAAAAGAAAGACTTCTACTCTGGGGACAATTGTAACTGCCAGCTTGACTTTTTCGTGAGACCTTCATGTTGGTATCCAGCGGGGGCTGGCAGCGAGGTCTGGAACCGAGTTTACATGATCGCCCCAGTAAAGAAATTTGGCCGAGTAGGACTGTGTACTAATTTTATTCCAAACAAACATGGCGGTGGCGACGCGGTGGCGAGGAAGGAGAATTAGCCGAATTAGCCGTTATTTCGTGTACGCGCGTTTGTGTTGGTTCAGCATTATTTCCGTTATTCCAAGTTTAAATATTCGAGGGAAGGTTTCGATCGCTTCTTTTTACCTTTGTTTCCATCTGATTTGGTTACCCTTTCTGCTTTTTCTGGTACTGATTTTACGAGTTTTGAAGCATTTTCTGCCACATTTCACAGCGGCCAGATTCGCTCTCCTTTTTAACTAAGAATTGTCGCTCGAGACTTTGTCCTTATTTCATTTACATACGCTGTAGATTTTTCTTTCTTTATAGGAACTACCCAGGAGGAGTCAACAATTAATCGTGGAGGTTTTGTTGATCCAAATTATTTTCTGTTGTGCCCAAGTTATGTTACTACCTTACAGTCCACAAGAGATTTTTTCATGTACAGCTCTCTAGAATCCTTAAATGGTGAAAAGCTGAGAGGTGATGTTTACAACACTTTGCTCTTTGACTTCGCCAGATATTGCCTACAGTGTGTTGGTATACCTGATAATAAAGCTCATTATTTTGGAGAAAAAGTGAAATAATTTTTCATTTAGATTTTGTCTATCACACCTCTGGGGTGAGAACTGAAACTTAAAGGGGCCAGGTTGCTCAATTACAGCAATACTTCAGCCAGTCATTTCACATATTTTCTTGGTGACCTTGGCTTCATATATTTCACCATGAATGGGTTTGTGGAAAACTGGCATTTGAATTCTGAAGGGACTTGAATTTTTCTTGACAGTGCAATTGATGTTGAACAGCTTTTGCAAACAAAACAATCATTTCGGGCTGGAGTTTGCAAAGGTTCCGACAGTCTGTAAAGTAAAGATACTCTGGCAAACACACCATGACTTTGGATCTGGCAGGCATTGGTTATCCAAGATGCATGTTGATAAATATGTTTTGGGCAAAGGTTTTGGTTGTACAGGGACTTTGACTGATGACATATATATGGACAGCTATGTTAATCCTTAATTTTCTGAAAAGACTTCAAAAGGCCTGTTGCACACTTAAGAGCATGGTTGATCAGCCATTCTGGGGTTATTTCACATCTCCTTTATAAACAGTTACTGAATGCATGCCAGCCTCGTTTTGACACCCAGCAATACAACACTGTTTTGACCTGTTTTCCCCTACCTTATCGGTAACAGCTCTGAAATAATGATCCTCACAGTTAAATGCATTCAACTTGAGCAGTTGAAAAAGCAAACTTGAAAAAATTCAGTCTCGACCAGGATCAAATTTGCCTTTTCAACTGCTCAAGTTGAAAACATATTATGGGCCACATTTGTTACATCAGGCAGGGCAGTTCGCACCTTATTTATTTCATTTGTATCCATCTTCAAAAAACAATTCTCCTTCATTTGGAACTGTTTCCTCATCAGAATTACAAATGTCTGAAAGGGTGTGAGCAGAAGTCAATTGCTCTTTTAACAGAAGGGACAGTTTAGAACTTTTGCATTGTCTAATACTCCATTATTGCATAGTTCACCTGGTGTTACTGAACTCAAACTACAAATTTTTCACTGACACTTAAGAAAAATGGGCCTGAATGTCTTTCCTTTGAATTAAGCTTCTTGTACAGGCTACAGGCAAAAGACAAAAAATCATATAATTGCAAATCCTTCAATCTTTTGAGATTACCCTAGCAAATGTTTATAAACCTTCTCATTGGACAGTTGCATGCGTAATGTGGGAAAATGCTTGGAAATGTGATAGTTCATTGCATCTTCCATTGAATTAAACTTAGCATGTCAGTACAATATATGGAACTAGAGAGTTTTCCTAAACCTTGGTGTATTTACTTTGCCAATTCTTTAAGTTCTCTTATCAAATCAAGCAAACCTCAGACAGCTCTGTTTGTAAGGTTAAGCATTCTTCTTTTGTTGGTTGTCCTTTATAAGCTATTCTTTCCAGTTGCAAAATTCTATCATCTCAAATGTTCTTATTTTTCTTGTAACTGCAACCAACCAATATATTTGCAGAAACAACTGCCGCCAAGTAACACTCAAGCCAAAAAAAGAAGAATTCCATAAAATAAACGTGGTGTTTTACACGCACGTAATTACGCTTACCGCTGTAAATAAGACGCAAAAAACTTGAGACAAGTGCATGTGAAAGTTCAAGCCCATTTTTAATACATTCTAAGCCTTCGCATTCGATTTTGTGTCTTCATTGAGAAACAGACTTAAAGAAGACTCGCAATCGAAATCTCCTCTTTTCGCTTTGTTGGCTGGAAGGTTCCACAGTTTCCACAGTAAAAAGATTCTTATAAATCTTCCTGAGATGACGAAATCCACAATCATCTGCTAGAATATAGTTATAATTTGAGCGTAGTTTGTTCAACACTCAACTGGGAAAATCTCAGGCCGAAACTTGTCACTTGCATATTCAATATTGACTGCTCTACTAACCTAAAATACAGCTGGTCCTTCATTCCATCGATTTTGATGGTCTCAGAAACAGAAATGGATCGAAATGGAAGGTCGAAAGCTGCAACTTGAATGCCATTTCCCAAGTCAAGTGGCTGTTGACACCGCGAACGTTTCTGTTTTCGATAACACAACCATCACGCTCATGTTCTTGACATAATACACAGGAGGAGTGTACACAGATCCAGAATTTAGAGAAATGTGGTGCCCAAACGCTGTACTGTCGCCAAAAATACTAAAAGCAAATAATCAATAACAAAAAACGAATTCCTTTTCCACAATCGAGTCACCACGAACAAAAAAACACTCGTTCGCGCGAGACTTCGTTGCACTTCGCGCATGCTCGTTAGAGTTTTCGAATGATTGACAGATTTCTTTACTGGGGCAATCATGTAGAGGCCAAAAGCGGCAAGATCAAAGGTAGCTGCCAGCCCCCCCTGTTCTCACGTCATCTGCAAGAGGATCATCGACGACAGAACATCGTTTACAAGGTTTGTCAGCCCAAGAGACGGGGAGAAGATTATATGGATTAATAAAGAAAAAGATTGAGGGCTTTCCGGAAACTGGTGATGAATATTGACAAACCCGTACTTTTTAAGTTAATTTAACTGACGTTGCTCAAGTTGAACGATAAATTAAATTCTTATCGAGAGAGTGCATTTTCCACATTCAACCAGACAATGAATAATAATCAATGGATCAATTAATAATAATAATAATAATAGTAATAATAATAACTTTACTTCATGAGGGTAAAACACATTACAGTTAAAAAACCGACAAATCTGTGGCCCTCTATAAAAATGTTACATAATATATTTAATGAGGCAAGTCAGATAACGAACTGAAGGACATTCTAAACAACGCCAAGGACGTCGTTACGTCATTCAAACAGGAGGCGGAAGTTGTATAGCGGCACTCAGGGCACCACGGATATTTAACAGATTTTCGCTACTTGTGATCAGACAAAATTTAAAGAGAAATATAGCCTTTATTTCTATGAAGCATTGCGGTAATATTCAAAAGAGTAAACTTTAAAATTTACCTTTTTGGCATGCAATGGGCGGCAAGCAGTTTACAGAGAAATATAGACTTTATTTAAATGGAGCTTAGCGGTAAAATTTAAAAGAGTAAAATTTCAGAATTTTTTTCTTTTTGACATGCAATGGGCAGCAAGCAGTTTGCGCGGTATCATATTTTTAGTTTGCTGTAACCCATATGTTTCCGACCAATACACAATGTTAGAAAATCCGTCATTTGCGTGACTAACTTGGGATCACGTTTCTTCCCTTTTAAGCCGAACAGATAGCCAGAAAAGCAGGTAAACGAGAAAAAATAAAATACATACTACCGCACCGCTTGTCAAAAGGAAGCAAAATTTAACAAAACGCAAAAGTCAAATCTCAGAAGTGGCACCTAATAAGCTGGTGATAAAATGCCCTTTACAGCAAAGATCGTACCTTATTCTAAGAGATTTTGAAGTGAAACCTGCGGGTATCATCGTGTGTTGGACGCGAGCGAACGCTTTTCAAGCTCACCTACAGGAATGTTTACAACGGAAGTGCAAAGGTCACGGCTAGTATGGATGGTGCCCGAACTCAAAGAAATCGAATAAAAATGGTGTTTTAGCCGTCAAAATTGCCTTTATAAGCATTCAGATTAGCTCATATTTATCCTTTAAAGCCGTTGACCTTCAATTTTTATTAATCTAAACAGTTTAAGTTGATAAATATGTGCCTGATTCTCCCTTGTCTCCCTGAGTCTCCGACGCGACTAATCGATTTCAACAGGCAAAATGGAAAGTAATTAAATTTATCCAAATGAGTATAAAAATGTACGTATTCACTTTTGTTCAGGCATTGATTGAATATTCTGCTCCTTTTATAATGGACTTTTTGATGTCCAGCGGCATTTTCTTGGCCTTGGGTAGTCGCGTTCGGATTAGCAGGTGCCTGATATCTACAAATTATGCCAACGGAATTCCGCAATTTACAGTTTATACCTCATACCATCTAACCGGGTTGTCATGATTTTCCACTTAAGTTTGCAGATTGAGGTCTTTGGCTACATGAGATCACATTGTCACTTTCAAAATTAACTTAGCATTTTTCTTTTAACAGCGGAAATTAGTGAACAAATTACAAATCCGCAAAGTGTGTGGGAAAATTGCAAAGGAAGTGAAGGACCTTTTGCGTTATCGTTCCTGCTGAGTCTCGTGTATTGATGAATTGCTACAAATTTTAACGACAAATAAACTGATGAATAAATGATAATATATATGCGGCCTCCAGCCTCTAGTATTGCACATAACATTGATTGATTTAAAATGTGCATATCCCCAGTAATGGTGTGTTCGACACCCTCGCCTCCCCCCCCCCCCCCCCCGCCCAACCAAAAAAGGAAAATGACACCGCGCACTACCCATTGCCAGGTAGTGGCAAGTGCGACAAATCTGGAAACGAGAGTAGGCTTTGCTTCGTTTTAGCGTTCTGCAACAGCTGCAGAAAAAGCCACAACGAGAAAATGAAAACCGAGTGGAAGTGGTTAGAAAAGAAAAGCATAGATGAACTACGGGTGAATTACCGAGGTAGGCGTTAGTTGATTGCACTTGCAGCCTCAGGAAGGCATATATGATCGCTTACGTCGCCATTGGGCTTTCAAGTTTTCGACGCTGTCTCTTGCTGATGAATCAAAAGAAAAACTGACAACAGCCTGCCGAAGAACGTTCCGCACCAATTGAGGACAGGAAATCTGAGAGTGAAGGCTGGGCACTGCAGAAACCGAGAGAAGGAAGTGCCGGGTTTCCAGAAAAGGTAAAGTCATTTCTGAAGGACAAGTTTCATGCTGGTGTTCAAACGGGTCGAAAAGCTGATCCAGCCCAAGTTTCTGCTGACATGAGGAAGCTTAGAAATTCTGATGGAACACGGAAATTTAGCAGAGACGAGTGTCTGACGAAAGGCCAAGTTCAATCATTTTTTTAGCAGGCTCTTGGCACTTAGGAGAAAAGCCAGCGGAACAGAGCAAAGCGATATGGTTGGGGGAGATGGTGATAACGCTGGCGACGACAATGATGACGGTGATCTGCTGCTGGAGGAAGAGCGGGAGTATTCTACTGAGAAGCGCCGAAACGAGGACTGGGCGTGGTCCACCCCATCATGTACGATGGGCATGACCTGTGTGAGCAGGTCAGGCTTGACAAACACTCTCTCAATTCACCGTACCGACAGTAAAGGCCACGTGCTAGCATTTTGAACTTTTTTACAAATCCAAAGATACTGAAGCCTTATCTTATGGGTAAAATTAAAGACATGGTATGGGAATGCAGCTGCAGCCGTCCTGGACCAATAGATTAGTGTTATTTGTTCATACAGTAACCACCACATAATAGCTGAGCTCATCTACTGAAATTTGGTCCCTGCGACCTGTCCCTAGAATTCAAACCACTTTGAATTCGTGCGAGTAGTCGCGTGCACTTGTCCCTTCAGATGGTGCTTGTCTCCTTGTGTGAGCTGTTTTTGGGTATAGTTCCTTCGCACGAACAGCCCCCCTTCCCCGCCCAAAAAAAAGCAGGCAATCAGAAACCGTATCTGACTGTCTCCACGACAATTCCCGCGTGTAAACACTACAGGGGACTGGTCCCTGTGACTACTCCCTGTGAGTACGTCCCTTCTTGTGGCCGTGTGAGCGACCCTGCATCAAGTTCCTGCGACTAGTCCCTTGTGTCAGTGCCGACCCCCTTCTGAGCTAGCTTCTAGCCGTCTTGCAATAGCGCTTTGTAAGGGAAAAGAAACTTCCTCATCTTTAACAGTAGACTTTGCTTTATTATTTTGCTATACAGATCGCAAATGCGTGTAAGCGGTAGAGGCGATTGTATTTCGGATTTACTATAGGTTGAAATGGAAACGTCTCAAATTTTTGCAGCGTGCCCATGCATGTCGTGCCTCAAAATAACTTAGGCCCAAAATACCGTAATTGTCTACTGATCATGTCATGTCACCTTAGTGTTATCCCATTTTGTGCACCATATTCATACGTAAGCTGATGCGCAATATTCTCGAGCCACGTCTCGTGTTATGGTCTGCAGGGACTTGCAAGAGGTGACTACTTTTTTTGTTAAAAGAAACTCCCAGGCCTGTGAGCTGGGAGAACAATAAAGTGGATGAAGTAGAGGAGATGGGTGTTGTTGTTTCCTTTTGTGTTCCCCTTCCTTAGGACGCTGCGAAGGGCTAGAAACTGCTGAATCAGTCAGATGAAATCTACATTGTTAAAAATGGGCAAACAAAATAGTAACGCCCGAAGGTAACAATATGTGATTGCGTGACAGCAGTGCTTGTAAAAGTAACAAAAGCGGAACAATAAAATCCGTACAGCTCAAGATTTTCGATCGCTTCTCTTCAAACTGGAGATTTGCATATTCATCCTCAGAACAAGGTATTTCATTATTTCAAATTTCGATATAATACTCGCTTGCAAATTTTAGACCTCGTAATCGACATATGAGTGAGAAGGAGGCACATATTTATCAAGTTAAATTGTTTAGATTGATACAAATTCAAGGTCAAGGACTCTAAAGGATAAATACGAACTATTCCGATTCGATTATTTGTGTTCGGGAACAACCATACTAGCCGTGACCTTTGCAATTCTGATGTAAACATTCTTGTAAGTGAGCTCGGAAAAGCGTTCGCTCTCGTCCAACACAGGATGATACCCATAGATTTGACTTAAGAATCTCTTAGAAAAAGGCAAGATCTTTGCTGTAAAGGGTATTTTAACTTCAGATTAGGTGCTACCTTTGACATTTTGACTCTTGCGTTTTGTTAAATTTCGCTTCCTTTTGACAAGCGGTGCGCAGTGGTGTCTATTTTCTCTTGTTTATTTAAAATTTGTCCAACAATTATAATATGAGGGAAGAAAGCACTTCTAATGTACCTGAATGTTGTGGCCTGGTTGATGTGGCCGGGACGACACTTACCGGTGTTTAAGTAACGCAGCCCGAAAAAGTCGCGAATTTCGACTTCTGAATTGGCCTAAAATCTTCACTTGGATGGCCGACTTCGGCGTGTACCAGAAAAGAAAAGCAGGACATTTAATAAACGACCCCGGTTTTAATATATGCCGACCAAATTCTTTTTGTCCAAAAAATATGAAGGCCAACTTTTTTCCGAACCGAAATTAACGAGACCACTCTTAGCGGGAGTACCACTTAATAAAGGTAAAAATCTCTCCAATCCCGTCACGGATTGTCTCCATGTAGTACCGTATGTTTCTTGGAGCCAAAGTTAACCATCCTTGGCCCCTTTCAAAATATATTTTTGTCTTAGTTATGACGTCATCAGTCACATGAACACAGCAAGTAAACGTTAAGCATTGAAAGACTTTAAATACTTCATGCTGCGTCCTTCATGCTGCGTCCTTCAAGTGATCTCTAGGAGGGGTACTCTGCAGGGGGTCTAAGTCATGGAAACAAGCCATGTCTTAACATGCTTGAGTGTCCCCTTTTGACTTTCCCTGCGATAAAGCAACCGAGAGATATTGTGATCGGGTTGCTGCATTCCCGTGATTGTTGTCGTGAGCTCTCGTGTACATTTGCTGTTGTTCGTATGATGTTCGGTATTTCCAAGAGAGTAACTTTGCTGTTTTTTCGAGCCTTGTCGGAGATACTTTTCTTTCTTTTCAGACGGCGATGTATGAGATAACTGCGGTGTATGGGGTTTCTGCTGTTAGAGTAATGACTTGTGTTGTTTATCAGATGAGTCCACTAGCAGAAATTAAAACAAATAATCTTTTTTGGCAGAGTAATTTCTGAACAGCAATGTTAGTGTTACTAAAATACCTTTTTTCGTGTGTGGTAATTGTCTAGTACTTGAATTGTGACAGCTTCGTTGTGCGAAATGTTTAGGTTGACGAGGTGCAGTGATTGTACTTGTACGTGCAGAATGTCAGTGAATATTAATATGTGTATGTGCTGATGCTTGGTTGTTTTGTGAAACAGCGCCAGTAAAAAAATGCTATAATCCATAAGCGATTGTTATTCCATACATTGAAGGGATTATTTTAACAAGCGAAGAAGAGCTGAAAAGAGTATCAACTTTGTTGTGATGCGGAGACGTTTGTTGTGTGCTATTTATGGAATTTTGGACTTTCAAAGGCCGTGCCTGGTGTCAAGTTTAAGTGTGCACCAGAGAGTCACCTTAGAGTGTTCAACGTAGCTCTATTAGTACTGAAAATGGCTTAGCAAAAGCACAGAGTATTTTTAAAATGACATATCTGGCAATTTCTTGATTGCGCGATTTGTTAGTTTAAGAGCTGCGTTTAGCTGAATTTGGTTTGACGTTGGTTCTGGCAGCAACTGTTTTTTAGAGCTATTGCACATAAATTGTATGGTGGTCCTAATTTACATCCGTTAGTGTTGTCTACTGGCGTTGAATATCTATGTGGATGGTACTTGGGCCGACAATGTGATCATTCAAGTTCAGTGGCAGATTCATTACATTTTGCAATTCGTATAGTAGAATTGAATGAATTGTTTGCTCCATTGACCGTTGTGGAGTCTGTTGTTCCACAAAAAGAACTTAGCGTTTTTTCTCTTGGCCATATTGGCGAAACTCATTACGTATTAACTTCTGTCTCTAAAAAGTTTGGAGGATACAGTAGATTTCAATTTAAAAAACAATTTATGTAAGAAAAAGTGGTTAGGAAAAGTTGCGAAAGACAAAGGATGTTACTGAGTTAAATCATGGTCAGATATCATTCAAGCAGTTGCAGATTCTTTAAATTATCAATTCGTGTAGTAGAATCGAATGAATTGTTTGCTCCATCGACAGTCATAGAGCCTGTTGTTTCACAACAAGAACCTAGCGTTTTTTCTCTTGGCCACATTGATAAAACTCATTGATGTAACTGTCCTCGAAAGGTTTGGAGAAAGAGAAGAGTTAATGAACATATCCAAGTGAATGAACAATAAAACCACTTAAATAAGAAAAAGTCGTGAGGAAAGGCAACGAAAGACAAAGGATGCTACTGAGTTAAATCATCATCAGATTTCATTGATTGAACGTTTTTATGATAAGATACTATATAGATTTAGCCAAGCCTAAAAGCGGAGCCCCCCTTTTTGTTTTGTTTGTTTGTTTGTTTGTTTGTCTTTGCTGGCAGTTATTAATTTGTGAAAATACTCTCAATCAAGTTGTGAAATTAAAAAAAAAAAAAAGAAAAAACCAACCAAAAAGATTCCTACCCTCGCTGGAAGCCGAACCCGGGACTGTCGGCGTCTAAAGCCGGACTGATTAGCCCACTAGGCCATGAGCATTTTTTAACTACTATCCAGTTAATTTTAATAATTATTTCTTTCTTCGTGACAAGCCGCGTATCAGCATGAAAATGCTGTTGTTTTCCCTGGCAAAATGTGTTCGGAACGCCGTAAAAACCATGGTTGTGGACAGAAAAAACCAAAAAGCACTAGCTCTGCTATATTTGGTGTCGAAACCGCTGCGAAAAGCTGCGAACTCAAGCGGTGTGCCGACCGAGTTCGAACAGAACCGACGAGGCAAATTTGAACTTTTCGCCTGAACTTTATCGCCTAATTTATTTCGCCTAAATTGAACTTTTCCCATTCCACCAAAAAGACAACTGAGTATTCTTTTAAACTTTTTTTTTCCATTAACAAATTTGTTTTTGACTTTTGTTGTCTTTGCTTGTTTTGCTACAACGCGGGTCAACATGCGATTTCGCGCCAAAAACACACGGGATTCGGCACAGGGTTATATCCAGTGTATGAAGTGTATTGGTAACCCTGTGGTGCGGACGGACGGACGGTCACGTGACTATTACGTCACTACCAAAATTTCTTGGCTTGATAGGTTACCAAATTTCCTTAGCAATGGACCTCCGCTGACGCGCTAGCGTGCTGGCTCCGCTAAAAATTGGCTCATAATAGCGGAGCTCGCGGAGCACCATGGGTAAGCAAATTTGGTATAAACCCGTTGAGCCGAAAAATTTTGGTTCTGACGTCAGCGTACGTCCGTCCGTCCGTACAGACTCTGGCGGAGGGTGAGGGGAGTCCCAAGACAACCCGACCGGGGGAGGCGGAATGTCCTTTCTTTTTTTCTTGTAGCCGGAAGTAAACAGTATGGCGGCTGGTTCCTTGACGCTCGATTTTCAATACGATAATTGTAATACATTCTTGGAATGAAGACTTGTAACAGTTCATCAATCTCGATGGCGCATATAAAAGATATTGGAGAGCTTGAAGGCAAGAAATCCTTCTTCACGGACATACTTTTTTTTTTCAAAGCTAAGGAGATCTGGAAAGAACCCGGCGACTTTCGTTTAGATTTTCAAGTCCTTCTTTCAGTTCAGTAGTGAAGTAAATTACAGATTTGATTGTGGATTTACATTGTAAGAATTGTTTAATTGAGCGACTTTACATGTTTAGTAAATTACGGTAATTTTCTTGAAATGTTTTAAAACCTGTTTAAAATATCTGTGAAATTACCTTGTAGTTCCCGTTTGTCGGCTTGCGGGTGACTTCACTCGAGGGTAAAATTGAACGTAGTTTGCTTTCCTAGGCAAACAAGTACTTCGTGTGTGAATGACATTTCATGTTTTTGAAGGTTTCTTGTCCTTTTTCTGTGTTTATTCATTAAAGGAATTTTCATTAGTGAGCAATCTGGTATATATGCGCAATTTTCTTTTGAACTTTAGTGCGTACTTTTCAATATTTTTCTTTGAGCAATTCTAGTCAGTAGTGTATTTTATTCGAAAAGTAGAAATCGTGACTATTCTAGATTGAGTCTGTGTTGTTTTTTTAAATCTAGGTTGCGTTCTTCGGCATCGCATATTGGGTTGTTTTGACTAATTCGTAATTTAGTATTCAACACCTGAAGAGTCGCTCTGTCGTCAATATTTTTTTATTAAGTTTATAGTCTTAGTGTAAAGCTCCATATGTTTTTTGTTCAGTTGTGGAATATTTTATCTTCCTTATATTTTTATATATTTTTGGTTTCTTCACTTGAAGTGAATGACATTTTTGTCCCAATTTAGCGACTAAACTTAGAATCGCCGTTTCAGTGAGTGAGTTCAGTGTGGCATGTTTTCGTTTGTTTTTAACCGGTAAGCCATTTCAGTGTGTCTTTAGTTACAGATCGAAATGAAATCTTTATTTAAGTAACTATAAGCAAAGCATTTCTCGGTTGAAGTGTCATTAGTGAGCAATCTGATATAAGTTTATATGCGCAATTTTCTTTTGAACTTTAGTGCGTAATTTTCAATATTTTTCTTTGAGCAATTCTAGTCAGTAGTGTATTCTATTCGAAAAGTAGAAATCGTGACTATTCTAGATTGAGTCTGTGTTATTTCTTCCATCTAGGCTGTTTTTCTTTGGCACCGCATATTGGGTTGTTTTGAGTAATTCGTATCGGAAATCCACGCGCACGCGCTTACTGGCAAGCCGGTCTCCCTCTTCTGCTTAGAAAAACATTTTAGCTGGCTTTAGTCAAGAAGACATGAATTCATATTTGTTCAGAAAGGCAGGTTAGGCTTCAAACCTCCGTATAAAGCGAGCGAGGTTCCTGTAAACGCCGGTATACGACTTAAGATAAATCTCTACGACTTTGCATCAGGCAGGTTAGCCACTCTTTTGAAAGCTTTTGTGAAATTTATAGCTTTCCCCCAAAATGTTTGATTATTAGAATTATTTAAAAAAAGGTTGAAGTTTAATTTGGAAAAATCATTTAGCATTTATTCTTTACCGAGCGTACGACGTTGAAGCGTAAATTTAAAGTGTACGAGCTTTTAAAATATACCAATACCTTAATTTAGTATTCAACAACTGAAGGGTCGCTCTGTCGTCAACATTTTTTCATTATAAGTTTATAGTCTTAGTGTAAAGCTCCATATGTTTTTTGTTCAGTTGTGGAATATTTTATCTTCCTTATATTTTTATATACTTTTGGTTTCTTCATTTGAAGTGGATGACATTTCTGTCCCAATTTAGCGACTAAACTTAAAATCGCCGTTTCAGTGAGTGAGTTCAGTGTGGCATGTTTTCGTGTTCGTTTTGTTTTTAACCGGTAAGCCATTTCAGTTGTCTTAAGTTAGAGATCGAAATGAAATCTTTATTTAAGTAACTATAAGCAAAGCATTTCTCGGTTTAAGTCTATTTTGTCCAAAATGAGCCTCTAGTTCAGGGTGAGTTCTTGAAAGCGCCCAATTAATACTTCGCGGGTGAAAAACTTGTGTCATTTTCTCTTGATAATTATACGTGTGCGTGAAAGTTTCCGAAAACATTTTTGGGGTAATTTTTTGTCAGTAAACGGTTTGATGCCGGGAAAATATTATTTATTTTAGAAAAATAGATTTCGAGAAATGTTTCATGGTTAACAGAATTAAACAGCCAGAGGGATGCATTGGAATCAGTGAGAAATGTGTATTTGCAAGGAAAAGTCTGTCGAGTCGCTACCGGGAGCAACTTAAGTGGGTTTTTTTTAGCAAGTTTAGTTTTACAAGTGCTCTTCTTGAACTTAATTAGCTAGCTTTCGAAAGAATGCTACAAGAAGAGCTGTCGGTGAAAGTCGTACTGAAGTCTTCTCTTTGAAAAAAAATAAGCCAAGTCACAGTTTCTTCAGCGGTCCGCATGTTTTCCCTTGCTTTTTTTTCACCTCTTGGCGAATAACTGTACAACTAAAATTTAATATAATTTACGGGCCAACAAGCATGAAAGAGAGATGTGGAGCTCCGCTTTTAGGCCTGGCTAAATCTATATATTATATCTATGCACGTGTTGTGATCAGCTGTGGTATAGATCAACTCTTACTTTATGTAAATCTTCTTATAACAAGTGTTCAAAGAATATTGTTGATCGTTGTGTAACTGGGGTAAACAGAGTTGACAATAAGCAATGGATTTTCGCAACTTCTGATCGAAGTTTTGAAACGTGGTAAATTGCCAGTTTTTAATTTATCCAATGAAATAAAATGACGTTCCCTGAAAAAGTTCAATGTTTAGATCTCTCCTGATTTTATGTCACAGGAAGAGAGACTTATTTGACTCGGTATTTCTTTTTGGTTTAAAGAATTTTGTCGCCAGCGGATTGCAAATTTCTCGCGTGGGATCGCGCGCTGATTGCTTAGGGTGGTCAAGCCTCAAGGAATCATGACTGCTGACAATGGCACGCTCTCATGTTTAATGAAAAAAGGGAATTTACGCGTAAAAAATTCGTGAGAAAAGATATTAAAAAGAAAAAGGAAGTTATAGAATCAATTGATCAACTTCAATGTTTATTCACGACGACAAACTTATTGATGGAACAGAATACAAAACTCTCCTTTTTAACTCTTTTTTCTATAAAAGATAAACAAACAAACAAATAAACAAACAAGCAAAAAGCTTCAGCAACCACGATATCTTCAAATCGACAAATTTAATAAAATTCCTAGAAATCACGAGGACAGGAGTTGCGAGTATCAATTTTCATCAATTAAAACTTTCATCGTCGCGGTACTTTAGAGCCATACTTACTCAAACAAATGACTGAGGCATCTTCGCTGTGCTTACAGTTGTGAATACCCCATTCTCTGTGCTGACAATCCTCGATAGATCTCTCATTACCCACGCACTGCACCTCATCCAGCCATATCTTACCAGTTCCTTCACCAAAATGAGCGTTTTTTGGAGCACTGACAACGGCAGGGAAACGAAGTTGACGACAAACCACTCGAGCGTCTTCTATATCCCATCCGTCGTCACAAACAGTTCCCCAGGTACCATTGTGAAATACCTCAACTCTTCCTTCTCCTGCCCTCCGTCCATTTACTAGTCTCAAACTAGTTGTTGCTGCGAGAAAATTAAATACAGTCTAATGATACGCCGTCCTGGCGGCAGCCTCATATTATATTAAGTTACACAAAACCTTATGTGTCAGCAAATTCCGTTACAAGCTATATAGCAAGAATGGCAGTTTAGCGCTGTTTTAGCTCATGAAAAGAGGTTGTACACTGGGACTGACATCTTAGCACTGTTCTGGTTCATGCGAAGAAGAGAATTACAATTTTAATTGGTAATCTGTGGGGTATGAGCTTATTATGGGTATTGCTTACTATACAACATTAACATAAGAGCTCGATCTTCGTATTTAACGTAATCAGTTTACCTCTCTTTGATACTCTTAGGTTAGCTTTGATCCTTTGCCTATAGGTCTATATGATTGGTATAAACTGAGAACGTTACTACTTGGAAGCCGTACTACATTCTTCTTCACTAAAGAAGTCAAACGTGGAGCTGCCAACATTCTGCCTCCTCCTTCACACTTGAGCGATCCAATTAGCCTTTCGCCCTTCCCTGCCCAACTTTAAAATAGGCTGAGGTCCATCTTCAACTGACGTCATTTTCTTCTTGCTGCATAGAAATGCGTCAGTAAAGGTGTCATGAATGTAGTAATCAGCCATTTAATAAAAAAGACCTATATTCTGGGGACAATTTTAAGTGTCAGTCTCGTCCGTTAATATCTTAGAAATTTTCCTGTGACCTTCTTATTGATATCCGTCCTATCCAGTAGCCTATGGCCTTACAAATAACGTGCATGACCAGACCGGAGAAGATAGCAATACCGTACTATATTTATTGTCATACTTACGAGAACATATCACCGAAGCGTCTTCCCTGTGTGTACAATCGTGTTTACCCCATTCTCTGTGCTGACAGTCCTTAATGAAGCCCTCAGTACCAAGGCATCTCACATTGTCCAGCCATATGTTGCCACTTCCCTCACCAAACCGAGCACTAATTGGAGCACTTACAGCGTCAGGGAACCCAAGTTGACGACATACAACTCGAGCGTCTTTTATGTCCCAGTAATCGTCACAAACAGTCCCCCAGGCACCATTGTGAAGTACCTCAACTCTTCCTTCTCCATTCCAGTTTCCACCAAGTAGTCTCACATCATCTGCAAGAGGATTATTCGTGACAGAACACCGTTTACAAGGTTTGTCAGCCCAAGAGACGGCGAAAAGGTTATATGAATTAACAAAGAAAGAGATTAAGGACTTTGCAAACTTGTCAAAATGGTTTCAACTAATACTTTGGAAAGAAAAAATATAACGTTTTTGTGAGGGATAAACGACAACTTGGCAATTACTTTAACTGATTTCCTCCGCTTTAATTCCGAACTCTTTCAACAGACTAAATGACACAATGAAAGGTTCGCTAGAACCCACAAAAAAGAACAAAACAACGAAATGAGACCTGAGAATAACTACAAATGTAACTACAAAATAATCTTTGATAAATTGTCAGTAGTGTATTTTATTCGAAAAGTAGAAATCGTGACTATTCTAGATTGAGTCTGTGTTATTTCTTCCATCTTGGCTGTTTTTCTTTGGCACCGCATATTGGGTTGTTTTGAGTAATTCGTATCGGAAATCCACGCGCACGCGCTTACTGGCAAGCCGGTCTCCCTCTTCTGCTTAGAAAAACATTTTAGCTGGCTTTAGTCAAGAAGACATGAATTCATATTTGTTCAGAAAGGCAGGTTAGGCTTCAAACCTCCGTATAAAGCGAGCGAGGTTCCTGTAAACGCCGGTATACGACTTAAGATAAATCTCTACGACTTTGCATCAGGCAGGTTAGCCACTCTTTTGAAAGCTTTTGTGAAATTTATAGCTTTCCCCCAAAATGTTTGATTATTAGAATTATTTAAAAAAAGGTTGAAGTTTAATTTGGAAAAATCATTTAGCATTTATTCTTTACCGAGCGTACGACGTTGAAGCGTAAATTTAAAGTGTACGAGCTTTTAAAATATACCAATACCTTAATTTAGTATTCAACAACTGAAGGGTCGCTCTGTCGTCAACATTTTTTCATTATAAGTTTATAGTCTTAGTGTAAAGCTCCATATGTTTTTTGTTCAGTTGTGGAATATTTTATCTTCCTTATATTTTTATATACTTTTGGTTTCTTCATTTGAAGTGGATGACATTTCTGTCCCAATTTAGCGACTAAACTTAAAATCGCCGTTTCAGTGAGTGAGTTCAGTGTGGCATGTTTTCGTGTTCGTTTTGTTTTTAACCGGTAAGCCATTTCAGTTGTCTTAAGTTAGAGATCGAAATGAAATCTATAAGCAAAGCATTTCTCGGTTTAAGTCTATTTTGTCCAAAATGAGCCTCTAGTTCAGGGTGAGTTCTTGAAAGCGCCCAATTAATACTTCGCGGGTGAAAAACTTGTGTCATTTTCTCTTGATAATTATACGTGTGCGTGAAAGTTTCCGAAAACATTTTTGGGGTAATTTTTTGTCAGTAAACGGTTTGATGCCGGGAAAATATTATTTATTTTAGAAAAATAGATTTCGAGAAATGTTTCATGGTTAACAGAATTAAACAGCCAGAGGGATGCATTGGAATCAGTGAGAAATGTGTATTTGCAAGGAAAAGTCTGTCGAGTCGCTACCGGGAGCAACTTAAGTGGGTTTTTTTTAGCAAGTTTAGTTTTACAAGTGCTCTTCTTGAACTTAATTAGCTAGCTTTCGAAAGAATGCTACAAGAAGAGCTGTCGGTGAAAGTCGTACTGAAGTCTTCTCTTTGAAAAAAAATAAGCCAAGTCACAGTTTCTTCAGCGGTCCGCATGTTTTCCCTTGCTTTTTTTTCACCTCTTGGCGAATAACTGTACAACTAAAATTTAATATAATTTACGGGCCAACAAGCATGAAAGAGAGATGTGGAGCTCCGCTTTTAGGCCTGGCTAAATCTATATATTATATCTATGCACGTGTTGTGATCAGCTGTGGTATAGATCAACTCTTACTTTATGTAAATCTTCTTATAACAAGTGTTCAAAGAATATTGTTGATCGTTGTGTAACTGGGGTAAACAGAGTTGACAATAAGCAATGGATTTTCGCAACTTCTGATCGAAGTTTTGAAACGTGGTAAATTGCCAGTTTTTAATTTATCCAATGAAATAAAATGACGTTCCCTGAAAAAGTTCAATGTTTAGATCTCTCCTGATTTTATGTCACAGGAAGAGAGACTTATTTGACTCGGTATTTCTTTTTGGTTTAAAGAATTTTGTCGCCAGCGGATTGCAAATTTCTCGCGTGGGATCGCGCGCTGATTGCTTAGGGTGGTCAAGCCTCAAGGAATCATGACTGCTGACAATGGCACGCTCTCATGTTTAATGAAAAAAGGGAATTTACGCGTAAAAAATTCGTGAGAAAAGATATTAAAAAGAAAAAGGAAGTTATAGAATCAATTGATCAACTTCAATGTTTATTCACGACGACAAACTTATTGATGGAACAGAATACAAAACTCTCCTTTTTAACTCTTTTTTCTATAAAAGATAAACAAACAAACAAATAAACAAACAAGCAAAAAGCTTCAGCAACCACGATATCTTCAAATCGACAAATTTAATAAAATTCCTAGAAATCACGAGGACAGGAGTTGCGAGTATCAATTTTCATCAATTAAAACTTTCATCGTCGCGGTACTTTAGAGCCATACTTACTCAAACAAATGACTGAGGCATCTTCGCTGTGCTTACAGTTGTGAATACCCCATTCTCCGTGCTGACAATCCTCGATAGATCTCTCATTACCCACGCACTGCACCTCATCCAGCCATATCTTACCAGTTCCTTCACCAAAATGAGCGTTTTTTGGAGCACTGACAACGGCAGGGAAACGAAGTTGACGACAAACCACTCGAGCGTCTTCTATATCCCATCCGTCGTCACAAACAGTTCCCCAGGTAACATTGTGAAATACCTCAACTCTTCCTTCTCCTGCCCTCCGTCCATTTACTAGTCTCAAACTAGTTGTTGCTGCGAGAAAATTAAATACAGTCTAATGATACGCCGTCCTGGCGGCAGCCTCATATTATATTAAGTTACACAAAACCTTATGTGTCAGCAAATTCCGTTACAAGCTATATAGCAAGAATGGCAGTTTAGCGCTGTTTTAGCTCATGAAAAGAGGTTGTACACTGGGACTGACATCTTAGCACTGTTCTGGTTCATGCGAAGAAGAGAATTACAATTTTAATTGGTAATCTGTGGGGTATGAGCTTATTATGGGTATTGCTTACTATACAACATTAACATAAGAGCTCGATCTTCGTATTTAACGTAATCAGTTTACCTCTCTTTGATACTCTTAGGTTAGCTTTGATCCTTTGCCTATAGGTCTATATGATTGGTATAAACTGAGAACGTTACTACTTGGAAGCCGTACTACATTCTTCTTCACTAAAGAAGTCAAACGTGAAGCTGCCAACATTCTGCCTCCTCCTTCACACTTGAGCGATCCAATTAGCCTTTCGCCCTTCCCTGCCCAACTTTAAAATAGGCTGAGGTCCATCTTCAACTGACGTCATTTTCTTCTTGCTGCATAGAAATGCGTCAGTAAAGGTGTCATGAATGTAGTAATCAGCCATTTAATAAAAAAGACCTATATTCTGGGGACAATTTTAAGTGTCAGTCTCGTCCGTTAATATCTTAGAAATTTTCCTGTGACCTTCTTATTGATATCCGTCCTATCCAGTAGCCTATGGCCTTACAAATAACGTGCATGACCAGACCGGAGAAGATAGCAATACCGTACTATATTTATTGTCATACTTACGAGAACATATCACCGAAGCGTCTTCCCTGTGTGTACAATCGTGTTTACCCCATTCTCTGTGCTGACAGTCCTTAATGAAGCCCTCAGTACCAAGGCATCTCACATTGTCCAGCCATATGTTGCCACTTCCCTCACCAAACCGAGCACTAATTGGAGCACTTACAGCGTCAGGGAACCCAAGTTGACGACATACAACTCGAGCGTCTTTTATGTCCCAGTAATCGTCACAAACAGTCCCCCAGGCACCATTGTGAAGTACCTCAACTCTTCCTTCTCCATTCCAGTTTCCACCAAGTAGTCTCACATCATCTGCAAGAGGATTATTCGTGACAGAACACCGTTTACAAGGTTTGTCAGCCCAAGAGACGGCGAAAAGGTTATATGAATTAACAAAGAAAGAGATTAAGGACTTTGCAAACTTGTCAAAATGGTTTCAACTAATACTTTGGAAAGAAAAAATATAACGTTTTTGTGAGGGATAAACGACAACTTGGCAATTACTTTAACTGATTTCCTCCGCTTTAATTCCGAACTCTTTCAATAGACTAAATGACACAATGAAAGGTTCGCTAGAACCCACAAAAAAGAACAAAACAACGAAATGAGACCTGAGAATAACTACAAATGTAACTACAAAATAAACTTTGATAAATTGTACAGGTTATTGTATCTTACCGATGGTTTTTAACTGCGGAATAAGACTTCAACGATTTGTAGCTTTCACAAATACTATGACCAGAAGACTGAATAAAACTGACTAAGAATTTTGAAATGCGCATTTTCAGCAAATTTATACTTGAAAATGGTTTGAACCCAGGAGTCATATTTTAATTCGGTAAATTGTGATCGTCCGGGTGAGTGTAGTCCTGAGAAGGACTGTTTGAGGTGACATTGACTGACGTTTCGACAACCTGAGCGGAAGTCATCATCAGAGTGAACTGTGAATCGTCAGTAGGTGTTATAAGTCTCTGGTCGTTGTCCTGATTTGTCGACGATCTCGTGATGTTATTGGTCGTCTGTCAGTTAAGCCGTGATGTTATTGGCTGTGAAGACTGTTAAACGTGATTGGTGCGTTTCGATCCGTCTTTTGTTAGTCAAATGTCCGTTGGTCTATTGTTAGTCAAATAAGTCGGTTTGTCTATTGTTTGTCTGTCTTGTTATTGTCGGCAATCAGTCGTTTGTAAGGTGCAGGTAGCTGTTGGCAACGGTTCAGTGGTGTTTGTTCTAAGTTAGTAAACCAGCTTTCCAGAGTGATTCGTTGATAGTAGTCCGTACTGTAGGTAACGCATTCAGCAGAGTCCCAGTCGATTCTGTGGTTTGTTTTTAAATGGTGCTCAGCAATGTATTGTTGATATCACCATTTCTAGTCGCTCGTTTGTGTTCAGTCAGTGGTAGTGTTACAAACGAACACTACCACTCTGGCTACGTTACGTTGACGATACCTTTACAGCCCTACACAGAGACGAAATCGACGATTTTCACGAACACCTCAACGGACAAAACGCCGTTTGGCATTTGGCGACACAGAAGTCACTCATGTCGTCTGTAGAACTGGGACTGAGTGAATTTCAAAATGGCGGGCGGTTTAGCATCTACCATCGAACTCAGCAGAGAATCGGGGAGAAACAGGGATATTTGCAGAAGATGATGTAGAAATCAAAGACACAGAACAACAGAACTAACGGTAACGTGATAATTTTATTGAAGCTTCGACATCTTTCAGCGCTGTTTCCTTGAAACAACTTTCGATTCGAACTCCATGTTTCCTATAGCTCATGGTTTACTAAGGAGATCTAGGAAAATGGTAAAATACCTTTTCTAGACTGCTTAGTTACCCGCGACAATAACGAACTACGGACGACAATTTACAGAAAACCGGCACATACCGACAGACTACTCGACCAATCATCTTACAACCCAACTTCTCACAAAGCTACGACTATACGGACCCTGACAAGACGCGCGCAACTAGTTTGTGACTCACCTGACAGCTTAACGGACGAAATCAAGTACTTAGACAACGTTTTCAACAAGAACAATTACAAGCGGGACTTTATTAGGCACAACACTTACAGAAACTCCGAACCAAACGCTACGAACACTAACGCGACACCTGTCACTACTGCAACCATACCTTACATCAAAGGGACTTCTGAAACTATCGCACGAATCCTACAACCCTACAACATCCGCGTTGCTCACAAACCTATCACTACTTTACGACAGCTACTGACGAACGTTAAAGACAAAGACGAACCGAGCGACAGACGGGGAGCAGTTTATAAAATCAAATGCTGCAACTGCCAGGCCACTTATATTGGTGAGACCGGCAGAAATCTGAACGTCCGACTGACTGAACACAAACGAGCGACTAGAAATGGTGATATCAACAATACATTGCTGAGCACCATTTAAAAACAAACCACAGAATCGACTGGGACTCTGCTGAATGCGTTACCTACAGTACGGACTACTATCAACGAATCACTCTGGAAAGCTGGTTTACTAACTTAGAACAAACACCACTGAACCGTTGCCAACAGCTACCTGCACCTTACAAACGACTGATTGCCGACAATAACAAGACAGACAAACAATAGACAAACCGACTTATTTGACTAACAATAGACCAACGGACATTTGACTAACAAAAGACGGATCGAAACGCACCAATCACGTTTAACAGTCTTCACAGCCAATAACATCACGGCTTAACTGACAGACGACCAATAACATCACGAGATCGTCGACAAGTCAGGACAACGACCAGAGACTTATAACACCTACTGACGATTCACAGTTCACTTGTCTCTGATGATGACTTCCGCTCAGGTTGTCGAAACGTCAGTCAATGTCACCTCAAACAGTCCTTCTCAGGACTACACTCACCCGGACGATCACAATTTACCGAATTATGAAAAACTTATACTTGTCCCTACGGGATTACGAAATTACAGTATTTTGCTATACGATATGTTGAACTGAGATGCAATGACAAGTTCTCTGGAACATGATGATGAAACAATTTTAATTTAACTGGCGCTGCGCAAGTTGAACGATAAATTAAATTACCGACAACGAATCAATAGACCAATCAATGTGGCAAGCCAGATAAAGAACTGAAGGACTTTCTATAAACAAGGCCAAGGACGTAGTTAAGTCATTCAAACAAGAGGTGGAGGTTTCAAAGCGCCACTATAGAGAACCATTGTTCCCTCAGTGCTGCCACAGATGTTTTAAAACAGATGTTCGCTACTCCCAAACGTCGCTGTAAGCTGCGATCACATTTTCTCTTCTCGTTTTTTAGGTATAGTAGTATGAAGCATTTTTTTTTACAAAATTTTAAGAGAAATTTAGCTTTTATTTCTCTGAACCTTAGCCGTAAAATTTTCCAGAGTGATTCCCTTCAATTGCATTGCGCATCCTTTCTGCGCATCATTTTTTGCGTGATTAGCGCGCGCACGAGCGCGTGCACCTTCGGAACTTGATAGTTTTCTATGAAATCTGAGCAGTTCAGAGAAATAACGTTAACAGGTCGTTTTCTCCTAAACGAGCTCGGTGACCCCCACTGTTTAATACATAAATTCAAATGGCACAAGGTCGAGTACAATGTATCGCCATTTTTATTTAAATGCCGAAAAGAACACGTCTTTAGGTACAGCAGGGTATGTACACACGCGGCAAAGTCTTTAATTTTTTCCATATCGTTAATTCCTGTTCAACTTAAACAGTATACAATGCAAGATAAATGTCTACTTTGTTGAACTGCTCCAATATTTCAATACAAGCAATGACTTTTTAAAGCATATATAGTTCTCATCGAATATTAAGGTTTCTCAGGAAAACCTTGCGAGTCGTATAGTTGCTATGAATGGCCATCCATTTTGTGTCAAAACAAGCTCGGTGACCCCTATTTTTTATTGCATTTTTGAAATGTTCTAAACATAATTACCAGTGGGACCAAGTCTTACAAAATTTTAAATAGTCCTTCTATTTCGATGGAATCACCTTAACTTTTTAGCATGCAATGGGCAGCAAGTAGTTTGCGCTGTGTCATATTTTTAGTTTGATGTAACCCATGTTTTCGACCAACACACTGTTGCGTGACTAACTGGCAATCACGTTTCTTCTCTTCTGAACCGAAGGCATAAAAAAAAAAATGAATAATGATGAAAGAGACAATAATAAGTCATGATAATACTAATAATATTAATAACAACAGTTATAAAAGGAGGTTGGAAGGCCTGCACGACTCTTACTTCTCGTCTTTGTAAGCCGCGCCTCAGATATCTCGGTTATTCGACCAATTTTGCTTCTCGTATTTTTTAGTGGGTTAAGTTTGGAGGATTCTTAAATGGTGACTGAATAGAGCCTTTCAAATTTAGGTGTCGCATTTTAAAGACTATTACTGTATAAAGGTCCTATCTGATTTTTGCCTGGCCTGGGCAATCGATAAAAATCGATATCAGAAAACCGTTCGATAAATCGATAAATATATCGATAACAATTATGTAAACGTTATCGATTTTATCGATCAATCGATCAATCGATAAAAATCGATATCAAAACTCTCCTGGCAATTGTCATTATCGATTTTTATCTTTTTTACCAGTGAACGTCGATCTTACCTGTCTTTAGTTTATGCCATTGGTTTTGTTTTTAAAAGGATGTTTAACCGCAGTAAAGATAAGGCACGGCTGCGGATAACTTTTCTTTTCAGCAAGCAAGGACATATGTCCAACCAGGTCACCATTTTGGTTGGACAAACCAGAAGAGTTATCATCATCATCATCATCATCATCATCATCATCATCATCATCATCATCATAATCATCATCATCGTCGTCGTCGTCGTAGTCCTTTACTTATACTCGAAACCTGGAGCTTTTTAGGCCCCTAGCTTAGTAGCTAATGCGTCGCGTTTTGGAAAAATGACATTAAAAAAAACATACAAAATTAGCTAAAAGAAAATAAAAGACTCATTATAAAACTATTTACATGGCTAAAAAATAGATACAAGATAATTGCAAAACTATTTACATGGTCACAGAACTAAATGAATAGAAAGAGGAAATAAAAAGTCTATCTGAACTATTAGGTGCTACAAATATAACAGTTGCATGTGTCAAAGGTCATCTTTCTGTTTTGTGTTACAAAGTTTTTAATGGTAGGAGAAGTTCTTAACTCTTCAGTCAAGGAGTCCCAGATTTTTGGTTCGTAGTAGCTCAAAGTGTTTAGACATACGTTGTAGTTTTTACTCTTGGTTGGACCAACTTCAGTTCACCTCGCAGGTTACGTGTGTTGCTTCTTAGCGTCAGGAGAATGCTAAGCGGAGTCGTTGTCTTTCCGTGAATAGCTTATTTATATATAACTAAGCACATATCTTGGACCCTTCTATTTTGCAGAGTGGGCATGTTTGCTGTTTTCATTAGTGCATTATAAGTTCTAGTGCTATCGTTACAAATAGATCTCATGGCACGCTCATTTAGTTTTTCGAGTTTGGCAGCTGCTGTTTTGCCGCAGTGCATCCCCACGGTGGAGCAATAAGTGAAGTGAGATAGTATATAGGCCCGGCGCAAGTTTAGTTTTGACACTTAACAACTTTCTAAACCTACTTATAACCGCAATTTGTTGCTTATCTTACATTGACTTGTAATTTCTTTAAGTTCTAAGCAAATCTTCAGCTTCAAAATAGTCTCTGGTATTTGATCTGTCATCATGTCCGACCAAAGGAAGGATTTCGTCGGACATGGGCAAATTTTAGTCCGACAGGGTCCGATGACCGACTATTATTTGCAACTCCGTAAGGTGTGTTTATCAAAGACAATGCCTAGATTGTTTCACTGCATTGCAATCTCACTCTGGTATCCTGAGTACTTAGTTTTATGAGCCTAGAAAAGATTTGGAATGGTATCATACAGCAACAAAAATTGGTCAAAACTGGTTACGTGAGTTGTCGTTGTTAGGGAGCTCATATATTTTGTCGCAATAAATTTTACCGATAACCTCGATACTTTTCGAGAAAAATCGATGCTAGTAATTGAAAAATCAATAATTATCGATAACTCACAAAAATTATTTTATCGATTGTTATCGATTTCCGATGCAATTGTTTGATTTTTATCGATATTATCGAATATTATCGATTGTCGATTTTTATCGATTGCCCAGGCCGGCCCGGGATATTTGCATGATGGACTCCTTTGGCCTTTGATTTTCTGTAAAGCGACTTTTTAATGCCGCCCTTGGCATATTAGATCGTTGAATTTGTTTTGGACGTTTAAAGCCGGGATTAAGATGTTACCGCATTCTTTCAAAGTAAAGTGTAAAAAAGAGCGCGAAAAGTATGATTTTAGAAAGTAACCAACATGTAGTAGTCTTTCGGTGATACTTACATGTGTACACATGCGTTGTCTGCTAGACTAGAAATTAAACTATCCCTTTCCAGATAACTCATTTCCGATCAAAATCGATAAAATCCATAAAATCCATAAAAATTACGAGGACTGGAGTTTTTGTTTTATCAATTTCATCAATTAATCGAACCAACCGATAACAATCAGTTAGTTAGCATGCATGATATTAATTGTATCTATTTTCCTCCAATCAAAACGATTTACATCGATTGGACATTCCGGGCTGAGTCGCACATTCCGAAAAATTCATGGTTATTTTGTTATTCCAAACAAAAACCATTGACATCCATAAGCTCTGCAGAGCGAATCATTGAGAGTGGCTAAAACACGTTTTTTTGTTTTGCTTTTGTTTTTTTCTTACGTTGCTTACACTCACTACATGGAGCTAGGGATCATAAAAATGGTGTCATCACTGTGCAGTGTGCTGTTGGCGTGAATATTTTAGGATTATTCCCAAGTAGGAATACCGTAATAGGTTACGACAGTGCTCTTTCAGAATCCGTTCTGTTTTCATAATGTGAGGAATACTTTAGCACATACTTACAGCACTCCTATCTCAGGAGATGGAAAACGATATTAAGAGACAAACTTGCGTTCTTTTTAATTTAGAACTGACATTTTTTGAATTGTGTTACAGTGGCGGATCCAGGATTTTTGAAAGGGGGGTGGCTGACCTGACAGAACGATATCAGAATATTCAAAGACAAAATTACCTCAGTGATAGTTCTGTTCCCTTTCATAATTTCAAGCTTAAACGATCCCAAAGAGGGGGGTGGCTAGCCACCCAATCCACCCCCCCTGGATCCGCCCCTGTGTTATTCCTAATTCTGTAAACGAATAGACAAAATTGTGCCAAAAGCTAAAAGAATGAACCTGTTTCACCTCATAAAGCACACTCAATTACGATGCTATTTGAGGGGACTGAATTGTTCTAGCAAAAAATGTGAACTCGAAATTTTCTTCAGGTATTTTTCTTGTGTTTCATTTTATCAGCTCTTTAAAAGCTGTACTTTCGCAAGAAATGGCCTTATTCCCGTTTTTAGTACGATCAAGTTAATGCAACAGACTTCATATGCAAGCTATATTGTAATATAAACGCTAAGTATGGCTGTTTGCGAAATATCCCATCCTTCAGGACAATGAATCGATAAGAGACAATCTAGGAGTGTTCTTGCTATGCTAACAACACGGAGAAGCGGAGAAAAGTGAGAATGAAGACAAGTAGACGTTGTTATTATTGATGTTAAGGACGAACTGACTGAAACTTGTTATCACTACGGAGCACCCAAAATGTTTTAGGTAAATGAAGGGGCCTATCAAATGGCCCTTTTCTTTCAAAAGCTTCATCATCGGGTACATTTTACATGATTAAAGAGAATAAGAAGAGATTAGAACATGGTCACACCCACTCAGCCAATCAGTGTCCAGTATTTCGATGCTCTATATTCCATAAACTGTCTGAAATTATGTAAAGTGGTGGGAGCCTTGAAGCTCGATTGAAGCACAGGGAAATTTTGGGGTAAAATTAGTATTCACAGAGAATTTCTGCATTCATTAGTGGTTCTCTATAGTCATTAGTATGCTCTATCTCATAGAGCATACTAATGACGCTTTGTTTTCCTTTGTTTGAAAGCCTCATTAGTATGCTCTATATAGAGCATACTCATTGACGGAGTAGAATTGAATGAATTCAGAATGTCTCTAGGAATATTGTTAATTAAATCGATAAAACCATCAACGTTAATGGTGATCTCGAGCCAATTCATTCTGCACTATTTTGATGTCTTTTGATAAAAAAATGAACCTAATACGGCAGTGTATTAGCAAAAAAACAAGTCAAAAAGAAGCCATTATTAAAATCATTCTGACTCTTCATGCTTAATATTATCAAAATCAAGCCATTTCTTTTAAATAAACAAATAAATACGTTCATCCTTTGGCAACACGCATTGACCAGACTAAAAAGAAATGATTTTAAGGCTTGCGGCCTTGTGGCTTTTTAGCTTTGCTCGGGACACTATATCCATAGAACACTCGCGTTCATTGTCTAACTCTTACATAGTAACAAGTATTTATAGTCATACTTACTTAAACAAATGACTGAAGCATCTTCATGGTGACCACAGTTCTCAATACCCCATCCCGAGTGCCGACAATCCTCGATAGAACTCTCATCACCCACGCACTGCACGTCATCCAGCCATATCTTACCACTTCCTTCACCAAACCAAGCCCGCATTGGAGCACTTACAGCGTCAGGGAACCCAAGTTGACGACATACAACTCGAGCGTCTTTTATGTCCCAGTAATCATCACAAACAGTTCCCCAGGTACCATTGTGAAATACCTCAACTCTTCCTTCTCTATTCCAGTTTCCACCAGTTAGTCTCACGTTTTCTGTGAGAAGATTAAATACAGTGTACTAAGATGCCATCTTGGTAGCAGTTTTATATTCTACCAAATTACACAAAATTTTATATGACCAAAAATTCGGTTACAAGCTATACAGCGAGAATAACAGTTTAGGATTGGATGTTATTTTCTGTCCTAGTAACTGTCGAGGTAAGTCGTTGAGTTAGGTCGAGGAAGGTCGAGGTAACTCCGGCATATGTAAATAACCGAGTTCCGCTTGACTATCACACAATAGGAATAACACAATAAGCTTGCGCAAACTTGCCAGCTCTCTACGAACACGGATTGGTTCTCAAGCACTTCATTAATCGAGTGAATTCGTATAACCCGTTTCTTATACGCTAATGAGGCGCATAATATTCTAATGACTAGTTTGGGTACGCAAGAGCGATTCACGATGTGAAATGCGTTTCCTCAGTGCGTACCCGTGTTCAGCATACGTTAAAGAAAATAAGCAATAAAAAAAGACACGGAGCATAACTGTAAAGAAAAAAAAAACAGAAATTACTTGGTACACCAGGTTGCAAGTTGTCATTTCAAAAAGGATGCTACAAACTCCACAAGGCAGCTCGCTTTACATGTACCTGTATCACACGTCACTTTTGACATTTTGAACATGCAACAGTGAACTAAATTTCAGTTCAACGCTTCTCTCGCGTAACCCACATGCAGCCCTGCGTTAAATTAAAAGACTGACTTTCTGACGCCTGTGGCAAAGAACACTCGTGCTGGTAGTTTCTCACGCTGGTATGCAAATAGTATTTTCAAATGTTCACAATTAGGAATGTGAAGCAATGGTTTCAGTTGTGCGTGCTTAGTCTATTAATGGTTCTTCTCATTAGCATTTAGTGATTCTCATTAGCATATAAAGAACGGGTTATACGAATTCACTCAAATGTTTATTTAAATACAACTGCGCGAAAATTCTGTTGAAATGGTTATCACTAAATCGTTGCCTTATAATTATCTAGTAAGCTTTTTTCGCATAAATTATCTAGCGCAGATTGAACAATAGTTTTATATACTAGATCCCCTTAAAGTGCTACTATGATCAAAAATATGAATTTTTTGTTCTCACCATATTTCGAAAATATAAGTACATATTACCCACCGTGCAAAGTTTTAAGTCGAAATTCGTACGGGAAGTCCAATTATTTTAACTGTAATTTTCGAATTCGGCTTGCCGCCATTACTCAATTCAAAAATGACCGGGACGAGTTGGGCCGAGATGGCCGACAGAGGAAGTGACGTAGAAGTCTCAACGCAACAAAACAAACGTGGCTACTTTCTTATGCATTCGGAGAGGTGTGAGGGTTCGCAAGATTCATTTCTTCGATTTTGAGCTGCAGTATGCGTGGTCCGCGCTCTGTTGTTGAAGATTACGGCAAAGAAAGCATCGATGAATCGGAAATTTCCATTCACAGTTCACCGACGAGTGGGTACGTTTATTTTAAGCGGAAAAGCTTCGTTTGCGTGGCTGACCGGAAGGACTTCAATCCTGTTGGACACTGTTTGCTCTGTGCATTTTTACGGCTGAATGTTTTACTCAAGCATTTTATAAGAAAGGTACAGGGAAATATTTAAAACCAGGATCAGTTCCAGCCATCAGGAAGAAAAACATCACCAATCATATCTGAGCGGGATCGTCGAATGGTGAGCGAATATTTATTTGCCGTTTGTGCTAACATCACATGTACGGTAAGATACACATTTCCTCACACACCTTAGAGAAACTTCGCTCGGTTGTCTTGTGCATATACATGTATAACTCCCAACAGATTTCGGCTTAACTCCATAATATATGCCCCTTCACATGAACTATTTTCTGTGTCGCCGTCAAGCCGGCTCTGCGATACGCAGAAATTATTTTTATTCAACTTGGTACGTTGTACGCGGTAAGCAGAAAATAGGAAAACATTACCGCGTATTCCGCGTACTACAAACGTTCCTGGATAATAGAATATCACCGTGTATTCCTCGTTCTATAAACGAGAATATTACTCGAAATTCCTTTGAATTACTCGGCCACATATAACGTGAAAATGTAAACAACCGAGCTTAATCGACCATAACAAACCTTACTGTGTATTGCTTGTTGTTTTTACTCTGTAGCCAGCTCCTAACATCCCTCGTACATTTCAATTTATCTCTCTCCGCGTACTGCGTAGCCAGCTCCTAACAATATAACTCTTTTATACTTCAATTAATTTCTCTTGGCGTACGGCGTAGCGAAATCCCAAACTGACAAAGTCTTACATAATTAGCTACAATTTCTTGAGCCTTTCACCGCGTTCGGGGTAGCCACTTTTCTCAGTAACACTTTCGATGTGACGGCGTAGTCCACAGCTTATACCTAGACTTCTGATAGCAAACCAGAGTTTATCTCTATTAATTCGCATTTGCTTGTTTACTAGGTAGTAAGATTACCGTGTTCGTACAATTACACGGGCGATTCGCGACATCACTTCGTTTACGTGAATTAATTTTCCTCGACCTTTTGTCTCATCTATAAAATTCTGAATGTATGTTAGGCGCGGGGCTCTCTATGTTTATTCAAAAACTTTCATGTAGCGTTATGTGGACTTTTGTTTTAGAAGGGAGAGCTTATTATTATAGGATTTATTATTTATTTATTAACTGCAATTTAGGATACTGCAACAAATCTGTGAACACAACAACAACAAACTCAACCCGTATCGGCAAAAAAAAAGCAAGAGTAAGAAACAGCTGACGGACCCCAACACGACAGACATGCGAAACAGTTAAATTTGTTGTATTATCGGAAGGATTTCAGCGTTTGTGATTTGGGATAATTGGGATATTTATTCGGGTTCTTGATCCATTCTTGCATAGTTTGAGACGGCTTCCTCTTCGGTAGTGAGAGGCTCGAAACTGTCATCGTATGGCGCCACTTTTTGCGGGTTCGCCGACTTCGCCAAAAAAAACTTTGTCCAAAATCGCTCTCCAAATAACTGGACGACAAATTCGACGGCAAACACATCCATATAATGCAATGTTTGGTTCTCTATTTTCGACTCTTCATTATACTCTTCGTGGCGATGGTTGAGACTTCTACGTCACGAGCAAAATTCACGTGGTTAGAGATAAGACCGCTTCCATGAAATTCGCGGGCTTCTCTTTTGCAAACTGAGTAATGGCGGACGGGTTTAACACGGTTTTCGGACATATATTCCTGGGTCGTGTAAGCATATATCGATCTAATTTATCGCGATTAATATAATATGGCATCTATTGAACAGTTTGAAGCTTAAAAAAGTTGAAAACAAAGCAAGAAATTTTCATCGTAGTAGCACTTTAAAAGAATTCAGTCCTGAAAACGCCTTATGAAAACATTTTCCGATTGCCCCATAAATAAGTTACTTACTAGTAAGAAAAAAATATAACATACAACAGTGTGCTTTAGTAAAATTACAGCTGGGAATTGGATCTTCAGCTTAGAAGTATCCAATCGGCGAAAGCAGCTTGTCAAGAATCGCTTTCCAAGGACTTTGATAATCCTCCATAAAAAATCTGAAATCAAAGCATAGCTTTTAACTTTTTCCTTCCCATTGCAAATGAAGGTATAAAAAATTGATTTCGTCTCCTTCTTACACGAGGTTGTTTTCCTCATCAATCGCCGTAGTAGCGTGGCCCGTTCAACGGGAACATTTTTGAAGAGAGCTTCAGAAAAAAAAAAATAAATAAATGAACGAAGTCGAGGAAATCGCAAACTATAACGTGGCCGCAAGAAAACAAACACTCGCAGGGAAGTTTTCACGGCGGACTTATCGAAGGTATCGCAAATTTTTAGAGCTAGCGACTGCCCCTTTCTCCAGTGTAACTAATTATTTCTCCTTCTTCGTTGATCTTCGTCTGAAACTCTCCATCTCTGATGCACGGGCCACGCAACTATGTTGATCGAGTGTGTCATGTCACGTACTAGAGAGAACTAGTTCTCTCTAGTACGTGACATGACGTCGCATAGTTGCGTGGCCCGTGCATCGGAGATTCCCGTGGAAAGTTTCAGACGTAGTTCAACGAACAAGGAGAAATAATTAATAACATCGTTTACTCGAGTAGCTATTAGTCTCATGCAACACTTGAGAAAGGGGAAGTCGTTAGCTCTAAAAATTTACGATACCTTCAATAAGTTCTTCGTGAAAAATCCCGTCAGTGTTTGTTTTCTTCCGGCCACGTTATAGTTTGCGATTTCTTCGACTTCGTTTATTTATTTATTTTTCTGAAGCTCTCCTCAAAAATGTTCCCGTTGAACGGGCCACGCTACGGTGATTGATGAGGAAAACAACCTCGTGTAAGAAGACACGAGAGTAGCCAGGCTGTTCCTCTTCGCTGATTGGCCAGAAAAAAATTTTTCTGGCCAATCAGAAGGCGGGATTTCAAACGCTTCTGGAACTCGTTCGGTAAGAGTAAGTGCCCAGGGGCTTTCCCGCTCTTGTTTTAAACTTTCGCCCATGAAAATCCCGTCGTCCCGACTAGCTGCCCCTGGGTCTCCGAGGATGACGTTTAGGGAAATTCGTTTTACAGTGTATTTCGAACGAACAAAAAACCAAACATGCGTATGTACACTGTAGATGTACAAACAAAAGTGTTCTTTATTTTGAACGTTTAATTGTAGAGACGCTAAAAGGAAGCGAGTGCCGAATAAAGTCCGGGAAAAAACTGTTTACAAGCATAACACTTCGTGTATAGGTACCACCGAAGACTTAGTGGCTGAAGTTAAGCGTAAATAGGAGTTCAGTACGCTAGCAGCATTGTTGCGAATTACACGTTAGTCAAGATGTTAAAACTAAAGAAATTTACCAGGACTTTTCCGATAATAATAAATGAAGTCCCCACACGTAAACGACGTTACTGATTTTCTGAAGGCGCTAAAGAGAACGTGCAACTTGAAAATGAAAATGAGAAATTCCACAAATGTTATTGAATTTTTCTATTCGAGACCAGGGATCTAAAAGTTTTCCACGTCTTGCCAAAGGCTCTATTTCTTCGCTAGACTGAGAGTGTTGAGGTGATTGCTCGCTTTCCTGTGAGCTCTCGCTTTTTTTGTTTTCTTGGAACTTTCCACTGTCTTGTTGGAAGAATTCGTAATTACACCACGTTGTGTTCTGAACTGTATGAGGTCTAAGAACCGAGTAATAACTACAGCTGATCTTGTGGTTCTTTTATAGATATCGATAGGGGCGAGGCTACCAATCAAACTAGTATAAAGCAACAGAGTATATTTCCTGTACCCCCTCTGTACCCCTTTGTACCCCTCTTGTACCCCTATTGTACCCTTCCTGTACCCCCTCTGTACCCCTTTGTACCCCTCTGTACCCCTATTGTACTCTTCCTGTACCCCCTCTGTACCCCTTTGTAGCCCTCTGTACCCCTATTGTACCCTTCCTGTAACCCCTCTGTACCCCTTTGTACCCCTCTTGTACCCCTATTGTACCCTTCCTGTACCCCCTCTGTACCCCTTTGTAGCCCTCTGTACCCCTATTGTACCCTTCCTGTACCCCCTCTGTACCCCTTTGTACCCCTCTGTACCCCTATTGTACTCTTCCTGTACCCCCTCTGTACCCCTTGGTAGCCCTCTGTACCCCTCTTGTACCCTTCCCGTACCCCCTCTGTACCCCTTTGTACCCCTCTTGTACCCCTATTTTACCCTTCCTGTACCCCCTCTGTACCCCTTTGTACCCCTCTGTACCCCGGGATTCCAAAGTTTCACGACGAAAACAAATCGGCTTATTGCTGAACGTATGTTTGACAAGAATCGTGGCCGATTCATGGCAGCCCATCAACAAAATAACGGACAGCTCCTGTGGATATCTAATTGCCTACAACGGTCCGAACACAGGGAAATAAACAAGTGTTGAGCGATGTCTTTTTTTCGTGCCGTGTTTATCCAAGTATCAATAAATCCTCGAAGCCAGAGGAAAGGGTAAAAACGAATCTTTAATAAAATATTGAGGTAGCTCCTCATGCGTTACTTAGTTTTCCCGTCGAACCCACAAAAATTTTGATCTTGTCTGGTCTGAAGCGAGCTGGCGCGTATTGCAAAATTACGTGCAATGTGCACCACATCACAGAACCATCCCTGAAGGGTTTGGCCTCGCGGAAATGTGCATCCTCAATCCACGTCTAATTTCTATAGTGTTCTATGCAGGAGAGAGATACTGGCCCGTGAAGGTAAGATATTTTTCAAACGGTAGGATAAGTGGATTTATTTACATGAAGACCAACCCAGCGAGGAATCGTTTTTAGAGGAGACCTTAGCCACCGAAAGAAAATAAACTGTTAAAGAACGCTACTATGTTTTCCCGTGACGTGTATCAGTCATCCTTCCAATGTTATCTTTGTTGAATTGGTGAAATAGAATATGAAGTTTTAAACAATTGACGCTTCGAATTAATGATATCTTTAATAAGTAGCACACAACCTTTTATGTTTAAGACAATAAATAATTCGTTCGGCTCTCAATAAACAAAGAGATTTGGATTGATAACCCTCAACCGTCCGGACCCCTGAGGCCAGAAGGCCGACCAGGAAACACCTGGCGCTAAAAAGTCCTCCTTTCGCCGTGACCTAGAATTGGGGAGAGTTGGAACGACTGGCCCAGGACCGTGATCGCTGGAGGATGCTGATGGGCGGGCTATGTTCCAGTTGATGATGATGATGAAGCTCCACAAACAAACGAGATATAACAATGCATGCTGTAATGGATAATTTAGGCAACAAAAGTTGTAAAGAAATCCTGCATAATTACACAACAGCTATATTAAGCGATAATTCCTCTTATAAAATCAAAATTTCACTGGTGCCTTCAAGTTTCAGAAATGTGAACTGATTGAAAAGTATGATGTTCTTCTTCAAAACGTTGGCGCCCGCGGTCAGCAGTGGATTCTGCTAACCGACGAGTATGGCTTGCTTCAGTGACCAAATTGATAAAGCGTGTGTTGGGAATCATCAAAGTTATAACTAGCCAGCGTAAATGCTTGTTGACGATGGTCATCATTTGCAATAGGTACCATCTTGATTGAAGTGATTTATCAAGGTGCGAATTTCGGCTTGCTGATTCTCAAGTTATTTCTTCAAATCCTAAAGAGATCCTTCTGAATCATGCAAACGTTGCATTGAGGGAACAGGGCGGTGCAGCAAAAGATTCACTTGTCGTTTTAGTTCGATCGTGTATTTGTGAACATTTTTTCTTGATGTCGCCCAATTCTTTACCAGGTTGCTGGTTTTGTTTCATCGTCTTGACCTTGTTCTTCTTTCACTAACTGACTGTAGGCTGCATGATCTGAACTCATACCAGAACATGCCGAGTTAATTTCATGTTGAGGTAGGCTTGAGAAGAAAGAAAACTCAGACATGGCGTTCAAGTGAAGTAAATGCTCTAAGCTCAAGTTTAGTAAAAAAAGGCTCACTGATTTTTCGCGCAATTATATACAAACAAACAATGAAGCGAAACCAATCTGTGTTCGTAGAGAGAGGGCATGTTTGGGCGAGCCTAATGTGTTTATTGTTCCTATTGTGTAAGTGTAACAGAGAACTCAGTTATTTACATATGAGAGAGTTACCTCGACCTTCCTCGACCTTTCCTCGACCTAGCTCGACTCATCTCGATAGTAACAAGGACAAAAATTGAAATCTATGACTACTAAGAATGGGAAGAGGTTGTCTATTGAGAATGACATTTAAGCACTGTTCTCGCTCATACAAACAAAAGAATTGCAAGTTTAATTAGTCATCCGTGGGGTATGAGCTTATTATTAGTGCTTCCCATTAATCCATTTACCTCCCTTAGGGGAAATGTTTTTGTCTTTGTTCAGACTAACTGTAGGACGTAGCTCTAGAGGCTTTCAAAGAGAATAAGAAGTATTTCAGTTTAAACGAAAGGGCAAAGCACCAACTTGGATACCATCGATACGCGTGGGCTCTTGCAATACAGATCAAAGGACAAAACTGCATACAATTCTCATTTTTGCATTTGCATTCTACCAAAAAGGATAACTAGGAAAACGCTGGTTGCCTAAAAGCACCGGGCGATTTCCCGCCAAAAAAGGCATTCTTCTCCACCCGTCAGGTTGCCTTGGGACTCCCCTCCCCCAGAGTCTCTATGTACGGGCGTACACTGAGGTCAGAACCAAAATTTCTCCCATCGATGGGTAACCAGACTTTTTACCCATGGTGCTCCCTTGCACGCGGGAGCTCCGCTATTACTTTTGCTGAAATGGTTGGCCTCTTTAGACTTCGACAGTCACATCGCCACGACTTTTCAGTTGAAACGTGCACACCTGATTTAAAAGGCTTGACTGTCACACCCTACCCCTGTGATACTTAAACTCTTTCAACCTTCTGTAAGCGGACAACTATGCTCAGTCCCGAGGATGTCCGCTTACGGGAGGTTCGACTGTACTGGAAAAACGACTGCCATCATAAGCTGATCACTGTAAGCCTGATGTCACCATTAAGATATCGAGATCCAAGATGATCCCAAGGAGGACATGAAATGTTGTGCCGCATAGCACTGGTTGAACAAAAAGAGAGTTTTTGGTGTGATGTAAGGAAAACACTTAATTTCCCATTGAGCATTGACCTTGTAAGGAAATGTGGTACACAACAAAAACCGAAAAACAATCTTTGATCTCGTTGGGTCTCCATCCCTGATCAGCGATGCTCTACCGACGGCGATGCTCCCAGACGGGAGTAGGACGTGGGGAATTGGGTGGTAGTTTGCGACAATGAAGATGTGAAGGGTACTTGAAATGTTGTGCCATCCACAAGTTAGAGATCTTTTCTCTACCTCTCGTGAACCGCACATGATAGCCTTGCAAGGCTAATGCTCAGTCGAAAATTAATTGGTTTCCTCACGGCACTTAAATATTCTTTGCAGAGGTAATTCACCGATTTCTCAGTTGTAAAGCCAGTAATATGCGCCAAAAACAGCTATTAGTTTAGCCAGTAACAACAGGAGCAAACAACCAAAGCTTTCAGTACTCCAATTTAATACATTAAAACTGTTCCTAAGCGCGGGGAAACGCATTGAAGATAGAATTTTATTGTAGTTGAAATGCGAATAGAGCGTCTGTTTGTCAAGAAAGGATATCTAAGACATATTAACAAATGTGAGGTTTTTCGCCGGTTTTTTCCAAAAGGAATTTTTTCAGCTCTTGCCATTTTCAGTAGCTGTACGTTCGTCCCTTTTTCCCTTAGTTACGAGAGATGACATCATAAGTTACTTGAGGTCAAGCCATTTTCAAATAAAAATGCGCGTTTTCACCTTCTTTTTGACAACAACGTATAAAATGCGGCAGTAAAATTTTTGACTATATCATACTCTACAGTATAATTTCAATTTGAAACTGTCAATTTTTGCCGTGTCCAGCATCACAACATCACATTTTTTCTGTTTTTACTATATTCAAATTCTGAGTAAAATCTAAGATGGCCGCCATTTTTGGTGACGTCACAGACCCCCCCCAGCAGCGCCACATCACAAAACGTTTAGTTCATCCGGTAGAACTCAACGCGGGCATCTACCAAGCATTTCTTTCTAAATTTTGGAACACGAGAAAAACCCAATGGGGTCCTTCCCCCCTACCCCCCCCCAATTGTACCATGTACAATGGTGGGAGCATGCGTTTGCTTGTACAACGGAGAGTTAAGAAAAAGCACTTACTTTGTCTCCCGTCGCCACAGTAGCGCAAATAGCAGCCACGTGTGGGCGTCAACTCGTACACGTAAAAGGCACTACAGTTACGAACCCGGATGTCTTGAAACCATCGACAGCAGCTGCCGTACCAATGGAAACACACTGAGCGACTGACAATGCCTTGCGCCACTGTGGGGTGCCCACCAGAAAGCCAACCTGGCGCATGCGTACCACATTGTTGTTGAGAGACACACGAGTCAGGCATCTGCTTTCCTGCATCTCCCTGGATCCTATACCAGGCCTTGCGCAAGTTGCGGTCGCATTTGAAAACTCCACTAGAGCCTTGCGCGCGGTCATTCTCATTCAGAATACTGTAGGATGAACATTCTAGGAAGAAAAGTGATAAAGTGATTCCACTATATCACAATGCTTTGAAGATACTTATGTTTAAAGTCAAGGATATTTGTCTTCCCAAAACCCTATATATCAGCATACTAGGCAGAAAATATTTTTGTACTAATAAGTCAGTTAAAATCTCAAAAAGAGCAAAATAAACAAGACACCGTCCATCTTTATCATGCACACCTTATTATATTCGCAGAGTTAGTCTCATTCTTAGTAAACCTTTCAAAACAGTAGTTCACCCATTGTTTAACTAATGTGTCATTTGTTCTTTAAATTTTACATTCCTCACTCGCCCAAATTCTTTAAACGTTAAGCGCCACTTAACAGAATAAATACAGAAAAAAGTATACTTATCGCTAGCTCAGTAAAAGCTAGTAAACAATGCGAATTATTTCCTCCCACTTATTATTGTTTTATGTAAGAAGTAAGAGACCAAAACAGGCGGAACTGGGGACTTAACTAACGTTGAAAGAACAAGCGTTGTAAGAACCTGAGGCTTTGAAGACGATTTTTCAAGAAGCAAACTACGTTATGAACGAGTGAAACAAGATATTGTCCATGTTCCTACTGAAGGTCATCGCTTACCTGACGCTGGAGAAGGCGTTGGTGCTGAAAACAAAAAAGTTGCATTTGGTGTCGGAATATCAATAAACGTCGGAGTTTTATAGTAAATTGTTTTCGTTACACACAAAGGCATAATGCTATCGCATAAAAACGCTTAAATGTATACAAAGAGATAATAATTTTATTACTGTCCCCACGCTAATACTTAAAAATGATGGAAATACGTATGGGAGAGGAACTTGTGAGGTTGACTATCAATGGTATTAACACTTGGATGCACAAGCAAACTCAAACCACCACCGTGGTATAGGAGGTCCCCTACTTTTGGTATATAGTCTGTGACAAGATAAGGTCTATAAGATGATGTAATTAATATGGGTTTGTGGTAATGTTGGGGCCATGGGACGTGATCTATGTCGGCTATCTTGGGTTTTACACCCGAGGGTTAACAAAATGGAACAAAAAACGTTACTAAACTGGGAGAAAATTGTAAAAATTTGTAGCGTACAGGAAAATTAAAGTGGTTCACTTAGCTACAAGCGTACTAATATAAAGAAGTACGATCATAAAACTCATTAATCAATCGTTTATCGGTGTTTACAGTAAAAGACATAGCATAGAAGAAACAACGTTCACCTGACGTAGTCTCGCTTGTTGCAGGGGCTGCAAGATTAAAACAAGTTTTCTCTTTACAAGTCTTGTAAATATTGTTAGAAAATCGTTCTTAAACAAAGTCTGTGAATTGAAACTGAAACGGCAGATAGCCTCTTTTTTGTTGAGTATTACACCTTTTTACAATTAGATTTTATTTGGAGTATGAAAAATACGATTTTGAGTTTAATGAAACGGTTTACGAAAACGGCCAAAAATGCTATTAACCGCATAATGTCGGTTTTCGCGTCCGTTCGTGAACTAAATTTTATTAAAAGCATCTGTAGTACAAAAAATTACCATGAAATTTTTTCCCAACATACCGTAATGGCTGCAAAAATTGTAGCTACTTATCTGGATCACAGAGTTTCATATCGAAGCTTTGGCGTTTGTCTGAAACTAGGTACTAAGGGTAATATTTATCACAGGTTGGATCTCACATTCACCTCTGATCTTATCAATTGGACGAATGAAGAGGATTCAGAAGGTCTCACTTCACTGAGAGTTGAATACTTACTACAGTTTTTCTCATCAGAATTATCACGACAATTGTTACGCCCGTCACACCTCCACGAGGCTGGTATGCACTGACCAGAGTCACATCTGAACTGCCGTGAGCTGCACGTGTTGTTTTCTAGGACAAAAATCAAAAATAAAGTTATTCACTTTCAACTGAGTCTTGCCAAAAACAGGAGATTATTGTCATGGCATTAAAACATTTATGCTGCCCCTCGGTTATTCGTTATGCTAGGCTAGTGTAACCCAATAGGGGTGCAACATTTTGAAGGTGTTATCAAAACCCTCTGGGTGAATTATTTGTGCCCTGTGCCTTATGGACTCGACAGTTTGAGATTGTAGCTAGACCAAACCAAGGCGAAACATATAGTTAACAGCATTTTTTCGGGGGTAGGGAGTAAGAGGGGGGAGGGGGGGGGGTTATTATACATAAAGGAACATACAACTCTACAAATCTGAAGTCAGACGGTTTTATACTTACCGCAGTTTTTCTCATCAGAATTGTCCCCACAGTCATCCTTTTGGTCACACCTTAGAAATAAGGCTGATATACAGCCACCATTGTCACATGTGAACTGTGATGGGCTGCATGTAGAATCTGGCCAATAAAATTGACTTAAACTGCCGTTAAACCGTAAAAAGCACCTGAAAGCGTCTTTGAAAGCTCGATGAAAGATCTAGACAAACAACAACATTGATGTACGTGTGTTGAACGTCTTAAAAATACTTTGACGCTGAAGTAAAACTTAGTCATCAAGCTGAGTTTTAGATCTATTCTATTCCGTGCAATGGCCGCACTACAATGTAATTTTATATTGATATAGATTGACTAAAATACCTTGAGAATCGTTTATGGATCCAATGTCTGGATTTGTTTCTGTTAAGTTTTCAAAAACATCAAATGTGAAACACAGACAAGGCAATATTAATTATATTAAACATAGTTTTTTGCCTGACTAGTCAGAATTATTTAACTCTTGCAGGGATTGTTTTTGATTGGACCAGACATGTCACGCAGACGCTGCTTTACCATTGTTTACACTGCTAATGTTGTTGTTGTTGTTGTTACTGTTGTTTAATTTCACCATTCTTACCTCTCGCCTCTCCATCCTCTTTTCCAGGCATCTCATTTGTGGTATATTTGTAGGCGCCATTAACAATCTCCAGTGAGTCTACTGTAGTTAAGTAAACAGAAGTTTAAAATAACAGAGATTTTAGCAGTAACTTTGAAGTTCTGGTTTCCAGAATCGAAACACGGCGAAGTAAATCCCTGCCAGTCAAAGAGCAGGCAATAATTGTGTATATTCCATTGCTTTAATAGCGCAATATATTATAACTGTCCAACGGGTTAGCAGAAAAAAAGCACAAATTCGACAATAACTCCCTAGTTCAAACAAAGTAAGCATTAACAACAGCTCACTGTGGAGGTAAAAAGGGATGTCGTATCAAAGTTGGAAACAAGTGTTTTCATGCTGACCGGGTTTTGGTACCCAATTAGCTATCTGCGCGCATTTGTGTGATTCCTACGCGTAGATGCAGCTTATTAAGAGCGTCCTTTCTTAAAACAAATGAAATTAAACGCTGGAATAAAAACCTTTCTGGAACTGAGTGTCGAAAACACCAAAATATTCTCTGCACATGCCATTATCTCTCAGTTTCAGCACGCAGTCTTTTCTCTGTATATGATTCTTAAATTAAATGCTACTTGTTCATATAATATTTTCAATAATGAAGTTTAATAAGGGTAGAGTGAAAGCTTACCTTGGAACGAGAGAGCGAACTGAAATGAAACAAGCACCAGGAAGGCTTGGAAACGCATCCTGTAGACCTGACGGAATGTCGTGCAGATTCACATGAAACCACTCTGTGATACATGAAATTAAAGTTGCCTTTTCACAGACGCAATATCATATTTCTAGCCAAACCAAGAGGGATTAAGTGGGGTTATCGCTAGTATATTATTCTGAATGCCTATTTTTATCGTGACCGGGCTTAATATGTGATATTTATAGGTTGTTCTTGAACAGGAAATGTACTTTTAAGCCTTTTAAGGACGTTCGCGCGAAAAACTTCTACAATACAGATTTTTTTCATACTTTGGCTACAGTCAGATAATGAGTTACCTATGTCAGAAATGCAAAAAAAATTGGGGGGGTCACCGACTTCGTTTTCGAAATAAAGCGCGTCAAAAACTACCCCAATTTTGACAAATCGGCCCTCGTAACTCGACATGGCCTCAGTGCTTGTTAGTTGAAAAATATTAAAAATGATTCGCTGTATAGACCCACTTTCTTAGTCAAATTTTACTTAAGTGGGTCTGTTAAGTAAATAATTTGAACCGGTGTCATCCTTTTAGTTAAATTCAACCTCTAAGATCGACTTTAACGAAAACCGTGCAGCTTCAATAATAGTAGAATTCGATGATGCGAGGGCAGAAAAGTTGAAAAAAATCAAACTTCTACAATACAGATTTTCTTTAATTTTTCACAAAACGTAGATTATCGACAAAGAAAGTGATCTATGAAAAGAAAATATGGGGTCACCGAACATTTAAGAGAGTTAAACCCGTGCATAGATATTAAAGTCCCCACTAGCGCTTTTATATCTCCACATTTCTTCAACAGCGCGCGCGCTTAATGCATGACGTGGGATGACATCACGAAGTGAATTGCGTGCGCAGTAAGGATGCGCAGAAACAATTGGCGCGAACGTCCTTAAAAGAGTTTTAAAAGCCACGCCGTTAAACACCTGAAAGTAGTCTTAAGTTCTAAAAAGACGACCGTGATCAGTATGCAGTGCATATAGATTCAATGAAACAAAGTTGATATTATTTGATATTTGATTTTGCTTTGGGTGTTGTTTTTAACCCTATTCACTTCGGGAGGGGGGAGGGGAGGCGGATTCTACCCCCCGCACGGTCTTTGGACGTTTATAACTTTTCAAATAAGCAATCTAAAGCCACCAAAATTGGTGACTCCGATACTTTCTTTATTTCCTCATCCCCGGCCTTACCCCAGGTACCCCCGGAGAGCCCTTTGCTCTTTCCACTCCCCGCCCCCATTGACAAGAAATTGACCGAGTAGACTTGGAACGAATGAAATACAAGTGCCTTCCAAGTCGTTGACTGTTTACTTTAACTTTTAACTCTCGTGCAATGGCAAAATCCTTTTTGCTACCAGAGTTTACTCGTAGCACGAGTCAAGTTCGAGCCCGAGTCAAATTCGAGTCACGAATCAAGTTCGAGTCAGGTTTAAAAAATTACGCGTTTTTAAAATTTGGTTTTAAGTTCTTTTGATTGCAGTTATTGCTTTCATAAAGTTGCGCCAACTGCTGCTCAAAACATCAACAGTCCAAGATACGTAACTTACTTATAACGGCATGTAAACTTTTTATCGTCAAAGCTTCCGAAGAGTCTCTTTCTCTAGCGTCTCTTCTCACAGTTATGGCCCAAGACAGGCAAAATACTTCTAAAACTGTTGAGATAATTTTACCTCGAAACCCCTAAGACAAGGTTATGACTGTATCCCGCTGAAATACTGGTCCTCCAACATTTTGTCCGCGAAGGGAACAGGTTCCATTGAATGGGTACCCTGTGGACGCAACAAGAAGGCGCCTGAGTGGGGCGAACTTGTCAATAGTCATACTTTCTCGCTCGGTGCATCGTGAAAATGGGATTTCATCTTCAGCTGTATGCAAATAGAGGTTATATTCTCTCATAAAAATTTATGAATACTATGAGATGTCATATCTTTGTAAAGCGGGCTGCGAATGGTAGCTGGAATGACGCTCGTAATCACCCGCGCCGCCTTCCCTGCTAGCAGTGGCCCCTTTTCCTTTGTATTCGCTGAGCTGACGGGCGGGACGAAAAGGGACCTCTGCCATGGGTCGAAATGAATTGTGTTGAGCATGCGCCACGGTTACTTAGCGACCGAAACGTCACGTGATGCTTTTAGCACGTGATCAGCTGACGACTCCCACCTTTCTCAACTAGCACGCCAAAAAACACCTGCACAGTTTTGTTGTCGCGAATGGCGAGTTCACCAAAACCCTAAAAAAAGTAAACAGTTCGTCTAGAGATAGTTGTTGTCTAATCTACGGTATTAATTTCAAGTTATCTGGACAAGGAAGCTTTTTTAACATGACCACAACTCCAGGAATCAAAGACAATTTAACCAATTGAAGGCTGCGTGTTTTATGATCGCTTCACTAAATTAGCAGTTGGTAATAAACAACCCACGTGCAGTACGAAAGGACAATTTATAGGTTCAAAAAAACAACACTCACTTGATCTAGACAGGAGCCCATTACCCGGAGCGCCCAATGCCATAAATTCGTGCAACAGCGTTTTTACAAGTAGGTTTATTTTAAGATAAGCCTTTCCCGCGAAAATAACTGTTTCCGATGACGTCTGCATTAAATCTAAGCTACTACTTCCCTTGTAAATACTGAAATTATGGCTTCAAATACTGTCAGAACACTCCGATAAAGATTTCTCACTGGTCACTGGTATCCGTTATGTTTATTTCCAGCGTAGACGAGTTGTCGTAATTTCGTACTCAGTCTATTATTAATTACGCAATCGCTTTTTGATTGGCTGTTTCAACCAATCCGTGGGAAAAGCGTATCTAAAAATAAATTTACTTGAGAAAATGCCGTTTCACAGACGCAGTATGGAAGTTGGACGCTCCGGGTAATGGGCTCCTGATCTAGAATAGTTATAATTTCTTACTTTTAAATAAAATACACCAGTTGTCAATTAAGAATTAGCCAAAAATACAATCTCCAAGTCAAAATTTTGAAAATTTCCGCAAGAGATTGCTCATGTTGTCTCGCGCGTGAGATCAAACCACAACATACCATTTGTGTCTGTTTAGGTCAGATTACTACTTTTCGAAATTTTATGAATGAAGGTACACAGAAGAAGAGACAGTAAGCTTTTCTAAATAATACGTTTATTAAAACACGCCTTTACTTGTTTCTGAAGAACAAACGCGTTCAATTCTTTCTTCGAGGGGAAGCTACGCGCAAGTGATTTCGCTCGATGTGCAAGTTATTTTGAAGAGCATTTGGTGATGCGAACTGTGCACGTTTTTTCAAAACTTTTACGAAAACTATAAGGAATATGAAGAATCTCTCAATTAAAAAGCGATTTCGATACAAATTTACAATCAAATGTGTAATTTACGCTACCGTAGACTCGTAGAAGTACTGCCACAGAAAGTCCCCAGCTCGAAAAATCGGTGGAGGTGGAAGGTTGTCCTTCGCCTTGACAGATGTTTTCTTCGCTCTAAATTCCAATCCTTAACTTGTCGAGTGTTTTTTAGAGCTTATTCTTTCGATTGTTTATCTTTCCGTCGTCCATGTTAACAAAAACGAGAGAAAGTAAACGTTGCAACTCTTCACGAGTTTAGTTCTCTTTCCAGGACGGCATGTTACTATGCAGGCTCACTAAATGACAGCGGAATAACTGTAAAGGAATGCGCGAGGTACAGTGGGCTCAAGTCACGGTCAGCAAACAATACAGGGAGCATGCGTTTCGGAAACCGCCGTCCACGACCATGGACGGCGGTTGAATCAAAGGGAGTTTCGACCCATGGCAGAGGTCCCTTTTCGTCCCGTCCGTCAGCTCAGCGAATACAAAGGAAAAGGGGCCTCTGCTAGCAGGGAACCGCGCCGCCATGAAAAAAATTCGCAGCATGCATTCGTTAAAAGCGTTATTTTACGCGAATCATTTCTGTCAGCAATGTAAATAGTTATATCAACACGTGCGGTCGGCATGTGTCCGTGCGGTTATTTTATTTAACAGCGTGACATACATTAAGATTATGAGAAAAGCGATCCCGTCGTGAAACAAAAATTGTTACAAGAACGAACGAGCGCAGTCAGTGCAAGTGCGGGAATTTTAAGGTCAGTAAGTCTGATTTTTGGTTAACCTTCTTTTGGCTTTGTCGAATGCCAACATTAGAAACGGTTTAAGTCGCACGACTTGTTACCATACGCCAGGAAATGAGACTCAAAACAGGACCAAAGAATTATTCAGTCTTGTCACGCTGTTTGTAATGATGTTCGTCGTTTCAGTTTTATGATATATTTTCTTTGCTAGACCGCCACCATAATCCTTTGTGACAATCCAAACCGGGTGATTTTAGTAGATTTTCCTGGGTAGGCTGTCAAAATAGAATCGTAATTTTGGGTGAGAATTATCTGGCGGGACTTTACTATTTAATTACGTAAGCCTGTAAATTCTCCTCGATGCCTCTTAGAAAGCTGTGCATTTTAATTTTCTTTACTAAGTTGCATTAATTTGTATGTAGGTCGAGCAAGAACCCGTCATCGATCAATGTTTAGACTAAGGCTATTGATTTTTATGTGAATGAAAGGAGGGTTAGAGGACGCATGGGACGTGGCTCTTTCATGACTCCGATTATAATTTATTCGAGCTACACTGGTATCATGTTTTAACATTCCCCAGCTTTATTGAGTTTTCCTTTTAATATTTTACTCACTGTATTTCAAGTATAGAAAGTTTTCAGCCTTAATATTGTAGCGGCATCTTGGGTAATACCAGGTTTTCTTCAAAACATGATATTGCATTTGTGTTTTGCGTGTAACACAACGCTGGCGGGAAATATGAGGTTTTGAAAATCGCGCGCGTCTTAACGACGTGACCGATCTACGATGCTATGGAATCGAGACAAAAAGAGACAAGACGCCTTTGGTAAGTAGCAATCACAATTGCGATTTCGTACATACCTTGAGACGAAATATTAGCATCGCGCTCTTTATTCTGATTTCCTAGATAATATGCTGTACCTGGAAACTTGGTCGCTATTATTGCACTGTATTCCTTGGGTACCATATACCTGTAAGAGGAATGCCTAACATTGCGCTTTAGCTTATTCTGTTTTTCTTGGGTAGCAGATACCTGGAAGCGGAATGCCTAGCATCGCGCTTTAGCTTATTCTGTCTTCCTTGGGTAGCAGATACCTGGAAGCGGAATGACTAACATCACTCTTTAGCTTATTCTGTCTTCCTTGGGTAGCAGATACCTGGAAGCGGAGTGTCTAACATCGCTTTTTAGCTTTATTCTGTCTTCCCTGGGTAGCAGATACCTGGAAGCAGAATGTCTAACATTGCGCTTTAGCTCATTCTGTCTTCCTTGGGTAGCGGATACCTGGAAGCGGAATGTATAACATCGCGCTTTGGCTTATTCTGTCGTTGCAGCAATCAAAAACGATTGAGCGATAATAACTGGCTTAAATACGCGATGTATCGCGTCATCTCCCCTCAGCCTTAGCTTGCAGTGTTTGGTGCTGGAGAAAGGCAAACAATACCCTGAAAAATTAAAATAAATGTTTTTGGACATCATGGCTCTGTCGTAATAATTATTACCAGCTTAGCCTATGAAAGTTGCGATATTGTTCGCGCTCGTTTTTGCCTTCGGGAGGAAAAATACCGCCAGCTACGCAGGCTACTATACTAAACAAAGTGACCGAGAAGCCAAGTTATTTTTATGCGCAATGAATTGTAATAAACATTGTCATCTTTTACAGCACACAACTAATTAAAATAACACCTCATCCCATCTTCATGATGCTACAAGGTGTCAAACCATGGCATAAAGTTACTTATGCAAATTAGCTGAGGGCACATTCAATGTGCCCTCAGCTAATTTGCATAATAAGTTTTGGGCGGCTCAAAGCCCGTCATACCGGACTGTTTAATAATCAGTACTGTTTACCACTGGCATATCAATATGCAGGACGTACCTAATCGATGGGAATCGATCATCGGAAAGCTTATCAATTAATCGATAATACTCGATAGTACTCGATATTTTTCGATTGATTAGTCAATTTAATCGATTGAAATCGATAATCACAATTTTTTTTGTCACATCGATGAAAGTCGATAAAAAAAACGTGAGCCATACTTTAAATTCCATCTCCTCAGAAAAATGATGAAAGCTGTTCCTGAGGGGGATGTCAAAACTTACCCTCGAGCTTACCGTCGAATCGACTTTGAAGATTAAAAACGATGTAAGTTCTTTCTCTAATGCAGATGGAAGGCTAATATTCTAATTTTCTTTCTCCAGGATCACTGACAGGCAATATTCCAGCCCAGCAGTCCCATAGCGCTGTACTCTGTGCTCATCCGTCTGTGCCGTACTCACGAGAATTGAATATGGCCAACTAATGTACAAAGCGAAGGAAATTTTACGCGCATTTGTATCGTTGTAAAAATATCCGGAGTCTCTGCCTAAATTAAAAGTGACAGATAGCTGCAGAAATTGGCAAATTGTCGCCCGTTCTCGAAGAATTTCAAGCGCTAATGTGGGGAGACACGCATGACGGCATAACGCGGAGGGCTTGTAACGCGGAGGGCTTGTTTAGATTTGTAGGCCACTTATGTTCGATCCTTTTAACTTTTCTAGCAAAATTTAAAATCCTGCAGTCAATCTTCAATTTAAGGTGCTGTTAATTGGATATATGTGGGCTGCTGTTTATTGGTTCTAGTGAGTTGTGATTCATTCTAGGGAGGATCAACCAGACGCTGAAACTGAACACTTTACGAAAGTGAATATACTTTGTCCATTTTTTTTCGATGATTGTCGAACAAATCGATAAAATCGATAGCCAATTACAAAAATCGATCAAAATCGA
>OZ034966.1:57700418-57737918 GCA_964030785.1 Siderastrea siderea | reverse complement strand
CTTTCGACATTTGTCGGTATTTTTTTGTGAAATTATGGTGGGAACTGCGCACGCGTCGTACGTTTGACCGCTGTGACATGTACCGCTACCTTTTGCCGCTACCACAAGGTTAACAGCGGTTTGTCTGTGTCATATAAGTATGGAACGTTGACATATCAGTAGTAACTTTGTTTGTGCGATGTGACGCGCTTCAGTTTTGTTTACCTTGCGTGACGTTATCATGACGTAACGGTTGTATGACGTCATAACCGGAACCGGCAGTTTGAGACAACTGTCAAAAGAAAACTGGAAGTATACGGAGACTGTGTTGGCCCAGCAATGGAGCAATCTGACTGGTTGTTCTTTTGCTGCCTAAGTCGTGTAATGATATATTATCCCATTGCTGTGCTTCGAAGATGGTTGACCCAAGGCGACAGTTTTGCAATTTATTGCACAATTAAGTCATTTGACAGGTGACAACTCCCATCCCCCTTCCCTTTGCATAATGTGTGCATGACAAATACCAGTCAGATGTTCGAGAAGACATGTTTTGGAATACGTATCTTTGAAAGGAAACCCCTTTAGAGCCTAGAAAATGTTAAAAGTAACAGTAATATTTCAATTGAAATGAAAATGAAAATAAAGAGTGTCGCTTAGCGTTTGCGATTTCTCCTTCTAATGATTGTAATACCTTGTAAGAGTATCTGTTTTTTTGCGTTAAACATGTACACAGTTTAAATTTTGTGTTTTTGCCCTCTTTCCTTTCTAGCTGGCAACAACTTTGGAATTGTAGAACCATTTCCACAGAACATCTATCCATCTCTGTTCAGTTCAGCACAAGTGACATGTGTAGCTTACGATTCAGCGGGAGTCAAGATTCCTGAAAAAATACTGTTTATGAGGAAAAACCAATTTGCTCAGTACCATGAACTTAAGCCTAATGACAACTTGTACTTCACCAACAAGACAGAAGGTAGGGACGTGCTTAAATTATTTTCACCATAGAAACTTCTTCCTTTTCCCCCAATTTCCTGAATATTTTTTAAGAGTTATGGCGCCTATTTTAAGTATTACATGAAAAAGCGAAAACATTTTATAATCAAATCTCTCTCTCTCTCTCTCTCTCTCTCTCTCTCTTCGTCGCTCATTCAATCACACGAAATCCAAAAACAATGCTTCAGTCTTTTTTCTAAAACCATGAATTAGTGTTTTTGTCTGCGGCTAGCTAGGATGGAGATGGATTGACCATGGAAGAAAGAACTTGGGCCATCTTTTCCATTTCTTTCCTTAAAAAAGCTGATTATAGTTTGTTCTCATTTTGAAATCATCACCGATTTTTTCCTCTTGGTGTTCAAGGAGAATTTCGCCAAAGACGACAGGTGCTTAGTTTCAACTTCAGAAACGATTTGATTCCAAACCGTAAAACGTAAAAAAATGTTATAAACGTAAAGGTAGGATGTAGATGCTCAGTGGCTGGAGCACTGGTATAATTGATTTCGTGCAAAGTCAGAGTAGGGTTATTGGATAGGACATGAGGTAATGACCTTGCAGCGACAAATGTGGTCAATGAACGGGTCAACAACAAAGTGGGGGGATTTTTTTTCTCTTTGAAGCGGAGTTAAACTTGGGGGACAATGTTGTAACACCGTCGATGATATGCAAATCGAAATTGTTGCAGACAAGAGAGGAAGAAGTTAGCGAAGTGAATTACCGTCCCCCATGATATTTGAAATTTATTATTAGTTGGCACCCATGCTGCGAAGGTTATTTTTATCTGTTGTTCCGATGTCAACAGTCTAAAATTACATGACGTCATTCTAACTGACCGATGAGGTGTCGTCCTTGAAGTAACCACGCAGTATGACACAGAACCAAAATAGATTTCAAATAATTTTCATCGGAATAGGCCCATGTATGGGGGATTCTCTCGCTTTTCATCCTCTCTTGTTTCAGAGTGTTCGAGTTCTTAGGGAGAAATTCAAGCACTTGGTGTCTTGGTTGCAATTTCTTTCACGCTACGCTCACTAAAATTTCACAAACGATTGACTTTATACGAAAGGTTTTCGACACCGATTTCAGTATCAAGACACCGCATTGACGAAAACACAGATACCGTAAAACGGAAAATAAGTATTTAATAATAATTGTCACACGTAAATCAAGTCATCTAAGCAGCTTAGGCCCGGTTCAAACGTCGAACTTTACATGTGCCGAACCTAATTGCTATTTGGGTCGACCTTAATAATTAAGTTCGACAGTTGATTCAGACGTCAACCTTAATCAGTCGAACTTAATTCTCCAAAACAGCGGTAAACAATCATCAGTTGTGCAATACCAGGTCTCATAAAGCATAGGAATACAATTAACAGGGAAAAAAAGCTTTCTTTTATTATAGTTGTAATATTTAGATATTACGGTTTAAGAATTCGTTCGCCAAATTTGGGATAAATACAGTTTTTTATCGTTTTTGTTATATTCGGTTATTTCAGAATAGCTATCCACAAAAAATAACAAGCGAAAACAATTCGACTTTGATGCAGTCTGTTATAAGTAATGATTCTTGTCGATAGCGCGTTTACAATTTGCACGGCCCAGTTCTCTTTTTAATCAGATGCAAGAACGTTGAATGCATGACTGATCACGGTTTAATAAGTGACTAGTCATGCTTATCGGTTTTAAGCCAATCGCTAGCGCTGTTATATTCAGAAATACATTAACGTAATTCATGCATTAGGTTCGGCACATGTGAAGTTCGACGTCTGAATCAAAGTCGAACTTTTGCCGTTCTATTCGACTTGCCCAGTCGAATAGAACGGCAGGGTCGACCCAAATACAAATTTGTCGAACCTAATCGATTCATACGTCGAACTTCACATGTGCCGAACCTAACTATTAGGTTCGGCACATGTAAAGTTCGACGTTTGAACCGGGCCTTAATTAAAATTCAAAATATTCCAGAAAAGGGCGAAAGTTTAATTTGTTGATATCGGTTTGGCATCCAAGAGATTTGCTTTAAAAATTATTTTACCTGCACTCGATGTCCCTCTGAGTTCCAACAGCTCCAAATGTTCAAACCTTACATATGTGATGCCATGTAATAAGTTAAATCGGTTTTCCAGTTGTTTCACCATTAAGCCCGCGGCCTCCGAACTGGAAACCACTATGTTTCATGGTTTTTGTTTCAAAAAGCACTAAGCTGGTCAATTCTAATGTCTCTCACTCAGTTATGTTGTTCCTTAAATCTATAGACATTGTCTGCTCCAGTTCAAATTTCGTCTTCAGTTTGATCAGACAAGCACGAAGATGGCTCCGTATGTTATGCGTACGGAATACAGTATGCAAACTTGTTCATTTTAACTCCCGCAGCTTAAAGTGCTTCAGATTATAATTAGAACAAACGTTTGGAAACATTGATCATGTTCTTTATTCCAGGACTAACAACGACAATTTTTTCTCAAAAATTGTCCTCGTACGTTCACTTCGGAGCTGTTTCGTTGATTCACTAAGCTTTGCAAAGAAACGCTGAAACACTTTTTCTTTCAGTCATTGCTCGATTCTTTTTCTTTTGTTTTCGGTCTTTCATTTTTCTTTTTTTCTCTCTCTCTTTCTTGATTTTATATTAATAAGTTATTGCGTTTTTCATAAAACAATTATTCTACTCGTGCTTGCTGTATATATCAAATGAATATAACCAACTCGGCGCGTAGCGGCCTTGTTGGTTATTTATCTTTTGGTATCCAGCATGCCCTCGTAGAATATAATTGTTAAAAATCTTACAACTTTAGCACGGCATCTGCATTTTATGTTAGAAAATGGTCGAAAGCTGTTTGTCACCTTACACATTCGAAATGTGACAATGGAGGATGACAGTGGGGTTGGCGCTCTGGGAAGGTACGAGTGTCATGCTTATGCAGTGGGTGATCCTGCAGCGAGGAGACATGGCTTTAGCGTCAATGTCATAAGACGTAAGTACTATGATGTACATAATTGGTACCTTTTTGGAAGTCTAAGCATACCAAATAAAGACATTAAATATGAATTCACAAAATATTTGCCTGCCTTAACCCATGGACCGGTTGTTAGTAAAAGGTCCCCTTTATGCCGATTCAAAACTAGAAGGTGAGCACGATTTGGTTAATTTTAAGTTTTGTTGAAGGCATTTTAAACTTCTATTTTTAGCTTTATTTTGAGAAAGATGAATTAGAAAACGAAGAATAGAAATGATTTCACAAAATTCTTTCTTGACGAGTTAAATTCTGTTAAGGCTTATCCTGGATTAATTTGATCGCACTTTTAGCAACTTACATCCCGTTCACACCAAAGGTTAAACATGTTTAAGTGTTGTTTAGTTTAACACAGATTAAAATACAAACCGTTAACATCGCGCATTGGCGCAAACTAAACTAAACGACCTGTACATGGCAGTTGAACTTTCAAGTTTATATTAACAAGTTCAAAATGCCTGCTGGCAATTAATTAATTATTAATTGCCAAGGTATACAGAGAACAGTTAAAGCTTTTACTTTATTCACTTTGTTTCGGATTCTCGGCATTAAGTTGCAATAACCTTTAAGGAACTTGTATTCTGAGTTACGCGAAAAGAATCTAAACATGCTTTTCAAATTTTGCAAACGGAGCTTATATCATTTACCACAGAATATAAGTTTACATGTTTACATGTGTATGTACATCCTGTAAAAATAAATACACAAAAAGAAACGTTGGATCGGCCGGTCAGATAAAATTTAGGTAGCAAAACCGTTAGAAAAGGTCGTTCATTTTTTTTACGGAAACTCAAGCACACTTCGATTTTCCATATACAACTTGACCAATTCGACCAATTCTTCTCCGTGTCGTCAGGCTTTGAAGCGGATTTACTGTAAGATGTTCCACAAACTAAAGGTAGCCCGAGATTTTCCGAAAACAAGCGAAACCAATATGGCGGACAAATACACTTTAGTGTCTCTAGATCTACTGTGCGCCGATTGGTAGAATATTACAAATGATTTTTTCTGCCCAATCACGACCAGAATTCGCAGAGCCCATGAGGCCATTTTTTTCCGTTCTTAAAAACTTATTTCGCGCCTTATTCTTCGAGGATAAGACAATTGTCATGCAGCAATCGACTATTTTGACAATAAAACTGGCAGCGAGCAACCGGCACTTTTTCTACCTTACTGAGCATAGAGGTTTTACACAAAGCTGCCAATTTTATTCGCGACCAAAAAAAATTACTAAGGGATTTGTAATCTAGAATTGAGGAGTGCGGAACCATAGGAATGGGAGGATAAGGGGACATTTGCATTTTATCTCGTATCTCATTTCATGTTGTTGGTGGTTTTAAATTCCTCCCGACGTTCTCCCGCTTGGGAATCACACCTTCAAACCAGCAACATAGGGTAATTTATCATACTAGAAGGGGTTTGCAAAGCGACGAAAACTTGGAAAGCAAAAGTTTCGTACGTATGGAATACGTAAGGACCTTTGAAATATCCTTTTCTAGCTCACATTTGAAAAGAACAAAAGTAAATGGAAAGATTTTTGTTAAGTTGAAAACTATCATTTGTTAAATTTTCTTAAAAAGTCGGCATAAAACCATTCCCTTTAGTTGACTAGTAATACTTGAGGTAAGTATCCGATCTTTCGACATTTCATGACACACTAGTTTAAGGCGACATCATCCTTTAAAAGAGTAGAGCAGTTTCAAAAGCTCAATTAAGGAGCCGCGCGCTCCTTAAATCTACGGTCCGGCCTTTTTTGTAACTTCCTGTAACTAAACTTTTCCTGTTTACCAGCTTGTTTGAGGTCATTATATAAAAGAAACGATCATGTGATCATCTTGGTGTATGAAAAAAATCGCATGTTATTTAAAAATGGAAGCTTTGGAAAAACCTAGCTAACACCAATCTAATTCGATCGTCAAAAATTTTAAGTTGCATATTTTTACACGTTATTTCCGTTTGCTTCTGAAAATTCTAAGTATTTTGGGCAGCATTTGCCTCTTCATAAATGCGTTTTAAAAGGACACTGTCGGCCGATAAATTCTCGCGGCTCACCAGCAAATGAATTTCCTCGGCATTGTTCTTGTTAGTGTCTTTATTAGATTACAGTTAACGCTGTTTGCTCTGAAAACTATCCAAAAATATGATTAAATATACTTACTGCATTTCTTCATCCGGCAATTAAATTGTCACAACTGATCCCTCTCATTCGTATAGTGTGCTATTGAACAATGGCCTCCTCGGCTAACACCTCTGCCTTTTGTTCGCCGTTATGAGTCATTTGTTGGCCAAGCTAAATATGCCGACATCCAATACCTTCTCCAGAAATTATGTCGTCTCCTAGTACCGCAGGTTATTGAAACAACTAGACTCCGCAAGAATGCAGGATGTTTGCAACGTGTAGCCTTGTAGGATGGGCTGTTTAGAGTTTGAGCCATGGTTCCTACCCAGATTTCCTGCCGAGTTTTTTCCCATCGGCGTTTTTTTCGGGCAGGTTTTTTCTGGCCTCTGTTCTGACAGTAATGTCTTTGTAAACTGTCGCTCAGCTCTGTTTTTATGTTATGTGCCATACGTTTGGATGTAATAAGAGGTTGTAGTATAACTTATTGTTATAGTTCCCGGTGCTCGGCCGAAACCGCGAAAATAAACCTAATGGTTTTTGCTCATGTTGTGTACTGCGTACTGGAGCTGAAATATGAGATATTTACTGTGTACGCTGTACGTTTTGTCCGATTAAAAGAAGGAGACGTTTGATTTTTACCAGGGAAACATAAATGAATTCTGATTGATCACCCTTAGAGGCTGGATGAACCTGTTTGGGTTGGGGGCCATCGTGTTTAATAAACAGGGTTAAGCTAACGTGACAGAATGAAGAAAGAAAACTGATTTTGTTTGGAATTGGGAAGACATTCCAGTTGACGGGTGCTCAAGTAATCGAAACTCCACTGTAAGTTACAAGTTAACGAAAACGACCTTTATAACCCAGCTATCAAGATATGCTTGAAGGCGATTTCTTTGTCCGTAGCCTGAACAAAAGGACTGGGGCAGCACAAAGACATATACAGTACTTGCCATATGCCGAATAAAGGCATAAGTACTTTTGTCGTAAATTGGAATCCTTGGTTATAATGTTAAAAAGTATAATGTAAATATTGTAATCCTTGGTTAATACGTGAAATAATGGAAAGTTTTTTTTTTCAAGCCTACGCTTGTCGGCCTTGGCAGTTCACATGTGACAATGGCCGCTGTATACCGAGCTTTAGGAAGTGTGACCGTGACAATGACTGTGGCGATAACTCTGACGAAAGAAACTGCAGTAAGTTTAATTTTAACTACATTTTTTCTGGCTTTGTTGTGAGGCTAAGGTAAACAACTGCTATTAGTGTCGTTCATCTTGTAAAGCCGTTAGAAATTGTCCCAATGTAATTTTTAACAGGCATTAGCATGTCCTTTGGAATTAAACACAATGCAATCATCATCATCATCATCATCATCATCATCATCATCACATCCGGTCATTCAGAATTTAGGAGAGACATGCAAAACGTAGTGCGTTTAACTTTCCTAAATGAGAGGGGGAAATGAAGCAGTAGTCGTCTAACGTCTTGAGAGTCTCTATTTGAGGACGTGGTAGCAATTCTGAAAGAAAACGAAAACACGTAATTCCCCCAAAATGCTTTTAACTGATGAAAATTGAAAAAAAATTCAAACGTCGGACTGGTTATAGCCTGTGAACAGGCTCTCTGTCTACGCTCAGCTCGCTTCACTCGCTGATTTATTTTCGCGCTTTTTCCCCACTGCAGAGCCTGTTCACAGGTTACTGGTTAACTTCCTTACAAATGCACACAATTTATAGTGTTCTAGCGTATCCCTGTACATACAATGTTCATCTTGTTATATTTTTAAGTGATAGGTTCAACGTCAGCCTCGTCCTACTTGCCTGTCACGGCTTCGCCTTCTGGTAAGAAAGCAAGCTAACATTATTGATCTGGAAAATAATTTTGCACAATTCTGCAACTTTATGTACTTAACAATGCTATGAGATGTATCATATAACTTTGAGTATTATTGCCAATCCTTTATCTATTATTTTGCAAGATAGAGAAATAAATCTAAAGCCAACTTATATTATTACAAAACATATACAATAAAAAATGGACAATTGATGTTCAGAGGTTTTTCATTATTTGCATCATGGTTGACTTGAGAAATAAAATTGCCTTTGATTTTCTTTTGTTCAAGAGTTTACATGCCACCCGATGCAATTCACATGCGACAATGGTCGCTGTATATCGTTCCATAGGATATGTAACTACGTCAATGACTGTGGTGATAATTCTGATGAGAGAGACTGCTGTAAGTATGGAAATCTGAATTAATTTATACTGTTTATCAATATACAAAGGAATTAAATTTTTACATATACCTAGAGCAAAATTGCACCCCTTTCTTATACCTCAAGGATAAGCCATAACAATAGAATTCTCTGTAATCGCCACGTTTTTCCCGGGTTTTCAGTCGTTCTGATTCAGTTGCATCATTAGTCATTTCCGCCAAAATGTGGCATCCTTTGATATACTTCGCTTTAGCCACCATTTCTTCCACTTTGTAGCTGATTTTGTGACACTTTCGTATACTAAAATGGCAGTTTTCCCTACCCTTTTATATACTGCGAGCTTAAAAAAGGCATCCCTTTCGCGCGGAGCCTCCCCGTATAACCCACCAGAGGGAGCCCCCCGCCCCCCCGGGAATCAATGTTAAGTCCCACACGTGTTTCAGGGCTTCATAGTGTGACTAAGTTCAATTTCGTCATTGATGAAGTTATATGATTCATGTAGCAACGTTCAGTTGCATATTTTCAAATATACAACTTAAAACTTTTGTTATCATAAAATTGTTCGTTAATTCATTCCAGACTTGTGACTAGCTTTTGTTTTGACCGTTTTGATTCTCCGTTTACTTTTTTTTTTTGATACGTACTAGAAGAAGAGTGATCTCAAATGTAACACTGAAAAGTACCTTTCTTATAGTATGAACTTTTTCAAATAATTCCAGGAGTACAATAATTTATTGTCTTTGACAAACGATTTGTTTCGTGTCTGAACCGATTCCCGTTGAAGCATTTGTTAGATGGATGGAAGTTTATTAGAACAAAGTAAAACGTGTCTGTTTTCCTTTTTTTTTAAAGATACCGTGATCTCTGCTGCTTCGCTTTCTGTCTCTGGTAAGTTAAGAGTAAATGGCTTTCATTTCTTTTAATATCAATTGTAATTGTGGATTGTAAGATAGCAGCAAAAGCAATAGCTAAACGTCTCGAGTCAATACTCCCAAGCTAATCCATCCAGACCAAACGGGCTTCGTGAAAGGGAGATAGATAGGAGAAAACATCAGGCTTATATCCGATATAATGGAATACACCAAATTGCAAAAGATACCAGGGATATTAGTGTCATTAGATTTCCGCAAAGCTTTTGATTCTATTGAATGGCCCTTTATAATGAAGACGCTAGATTACTTCAACTTTGGTTCGGACATAAAAAGATGGGTTAGCACTTTCTATACGAACGTAGAGAGTACAGTGCTTAATAACGGCTTTGCAACCAACTGGTTTAAACCGTCAAAAGGTGTGAGACAGGGTTGCCCCCTGTCTCCCTACCTGTTTATTCTTTCAGCTGAAATTCTAGCTCATAAAATCCGTCAGGACCCAAGTTACAATGGAATCAAGATATTCGGAAATGAAGTCAAATTGTCTCTGTTTGCGGATGACACCAACATTTTTTGTGCTGACTTAGCTTCTGTTGAAAGGGCCTTGAAATTGGTAGAAGAGTTTGGCAAGATAGCCGGTCTGTGTTTAAATGTGAAGAAAACGAAGGCGATTTGGTTAGGGAAATGGGCAAATAATACGAGCAACCCACTTGGAATGAAGTGGATGCGCAGTCCCGTTAAGATACTTGGAGTTCACTTCTCGTATGACGAGAAAAGAAACAACGAGCTTAATTTTAATCAAAAACTAAAAGTATTACAAACAAAACTCGATATGTGGAGTGCACGGGATCTGACTCTGTTTGGAAAAGTAATGATAATCAAAACTCTGGGCTTATCTCAGCTTATTTATTCAGCATCAAATCTTGTCGTTCCTGCAGGAATCGAAGACACTGTTAAAACAAAATGTTTCAAATTTCTTTGGAAAAACAAGAAAGACAAAATAAAAAGATCAGGACTCTATCAAGATACCAGTAAAGGTGGATTACGCATGACTGATATAGGACTAATGTTCAAATCGCTCAATCTTGTTTGGATCGCTCGATTACTGGACACAGGCAAGAGGAGTTGGTGCACAGTTCCAAACCATTTCTTCAGAAAAATGGGAGGTCTAGATTTTATACTGAGGTGCAACTACAATGCGAAGTATTTCAACCAACTACCCGTTTTTTATAAAAATATACTCGACTCTTTCAATGAATTGAAAGCTCTCTATGGCTATGACCAATCACAAGATATAGTTCTATTCAACAACAAAGACATACTAGTTGACGGGAAGCCAGTCTATATTAATGAATGGTTCAAGAAAGGAGTTGTCTCTATTAAAGACCTTAAAAATGATGGAAACTTCTTAACTTTCAAGGAGTTCTCTGATAAATACGGATGCCAAACTAACTTTCTTCAGTATTATCAAATAATTAGCGCAATACCGAACCGTTTATTGACAAAGGCAAAAGATACTGCCACCTTTAACAAGCTATATTTCACAAGCGATAATAAAATCTTCAACTTGAATGACACTACACAAATTAATCTGGGAAAAGCTAAATCAAAAGATTTTTACAAATTACTTAATGACAAAACCCATACAGACAATCAAACTGGTGCCAAACGGTGGAGTAAAAGTCTCTCTCTAAACGAAGATTCCTGGTGTAGGATCTTTAAGTCGCTTAAAAATGTTTGTAAGGAAAATAAACTCAAAGAGTTTCACTTCAAGTTCATACATAGAATTATAGTAACGAAGAGAGAATTATTCAAATTTGGTATCAAGGAGGATGATGAATGCATATACTGCGGACAGAACGACTCCATTGACCACACATTTATTGAATGCTCTTTTACGAAGGCATTTGTAAAAGGCGTTTTGCAATGGTTTAACGCAACAAACGCGTGTCAGATCACCCCAACAACAGAAGAAATGTTATTTGGTGTAATCTCTGATTTATACGACAGAGAAATAACGAAGAAATTTAACTATACCACCCTCTTTATGCACCACTATCAATATTCAAGTAAGTTAAACAACAAAGCCATCTCCCTCCAAGAGTTTACTACTCAACTCAAAAATAAATGCCGTATTGAGAATAATTGCTGAACATTGCCGAAATGCGAACTACCATGCATCCTCCTTTTGGTTTCTTATTTAGCTTTAAGTAAGAATATATTGTAAATACTGTAAAATACTCAGTGTAAAATTTCCTGGACAAAATATAATTAAAAAAAAAATCAATTTTTTTTTCAATCTGCGGCGCTCTAAACTAAGTGAACGCGCGTAGCATTGCACTGAACATCAGGCTTTTTATAAGAGATCTGGATCTACTCACTTAATTCTAGATTTTAGCAATATTTTAACAATATATTACTCCGCTCCATTAGGGAATTGTAACAAAGGAGGAGAAAGAGAAGCCTATCAAAACAGCCCTATGAACTCGTTTTTTAATATTTAAATCGAACACCAATTCAAAAACCTTAAATGCCCTCAGCTGGTGCTACAGACGTCAAGAGGAAACATAAAACACGTAATACAATTTGCACGGAATCATGACACATTGCACAGGATAATTATAAAGAGCTGGTCTTGTCTGTCAAAAATAAGTAGGAAAGGTTACCCACAGTTTACATCCACATACGTCTGGTCACTTAGAATTCAAGAAATACTTAAAACACAGTGGATTTTGTAATGTCATTGATAAGGTATCAGTGGTATTAACATGAACTCAATTTCTTCAAGCGTATGCACTTTTGAAAGAAAAATGCTTCCAAAAACAATGAAGAAAATAAATAAATTAATTAATTGATAAATAAATATCATCATCATCATCATCATCATCATCATCAATCGTCATCATCATTATTGTGTAGCAGTGATAACACATCTTGATGCACTAAAAGTTATCTGAAAAACATAATGATGATGATGATGATGATGATAATGACAATAAATGTCATTTGTTATCTTATTACATTTTTTACTGCTTTTGTACATAAAAGTATAATTGCCTACTGTAGGCAGTTGGCTCGCGACTGTATTTTAGGAAACATGATACCTTTACAATAAAGTCAATAATAATAATAATAATAATAATAATAATAATAATAATAATAGTAATGATAATAATACTATATAAGAATTTTATTATTAGAAAATATTTTTGTTTCGCAGTGAGTCCCACCCCAACTTCGTCTTACATACCTTTTACGGCTTCGCCTTCTGGTAAGAAAACGATTGTGGTTCATTTGTGAAAATGATTGTGCAAAATATTAGATACTTAGATACTGTCCTACATAGAAATGAAATGCAACGTGTCAGAGAGTTATTGCTTGCCCTTAATTTTCTATTCCTCAAATAGAATGTAAAAAAATTTTTTTTTTTTTAGGTTTAAGACTTGTTGGCGGTAGTTGGAAAGGAGAAGGAAGAGTAGAGATATTTTACCGTAGTCCAGACTGGACTACGAAAAGAGCTCGATTTGAATCTAATTCAAACATCACTCAACTCAAAAAGCTTCTTATCGTATTAAAGGGAATTTAACACACGTTTTGAGGGGTCATGTGCTTGAATTGATTGCGACTAGAATATTTTACAGATTTTTTAATATTTACAAAATTTCGAGGATTTCACGCGAGCAAAATGTTGTCGAAATTCGAAGGCCTAAAATCACACCCGGTACCTACTTTCAAACAGAAAAAGACATTCCACATTAAAAAGCAATCTCCAAGCTTTCAAAATGTGGTTTTAAAACTTTGGGCAACGCATGAAATGAATTAATGGGAACGCGAAATTCAGGGAGCACTTGAGTGAAATTTGATCTTTCTGACATGACAGTTTTGAGGTTCGACACGACACAAATCAATACTCAAACAAATGTTTTAGCCAAAATACGTTTAATTTACGTAATCTCAAGTGCCACTGTGATACATACATGCTTCCTAGACATTAGGTGCAAAATTTTACATCAATTTTTATCCGAAAAGAACTCATATCTCGGCTTTGAGGTATTTGAACTTGCCACGCTAATGTAAACAGGTGGGTCAAGTTCTTATAACGACACAGCGAAGTGTTCAAAATCTACAAAAATATTTATCCTGTCTAGTATATAGTCAGGTCTACGATATGTTTGTTTGTACCTTGTCTCCTTGTTTGCCCTCATTTCCGCAACAACTGAGGCAAACTACAGCGAAATCCCCGCGCGCTCGACGTGCCACGTGTCTCGTGAAAGTGCTGTTACATGAATCGAGATTGTGTTACATAACATGTCACACAGGGAGATCGAACACAGGAAGACCGACAACACAGCCATTTCGTCTACAGGAGATTCTAAGGAAAAAATTAATTCTAGATTTAAAAAATGCAAATCACAGTAGAACCCTGATAACTTGAACTCGGCAAACTCAAATTTTCTCGTTTACTGGGCCGATTCCTTTTTTTTTCTTGTGATACCGTGTGGTACTTACAATGTAATTTTTACGAATTGCGGGTTCTAATTTTTGCGTTTTTGCGGTTTTTTTGACGATCCGGAAAAAAGGTTCTCGCAGAAAATAATTCCCGCAAAAATTTTCTCCGCAAAAATTGACTCCACTGTCAAATGTATAAACAAACATCGCCTTTAACATGTATTAAAAATCATGTTGGCTCATTTACAGAACCAAATGAAATTAGAAACAGAGCATTCAGAAAATAAAACGATGAAATTGCAGTAGGCACACTACAGGTATTTGGATGTTAAAAGCTTTAAAAAAAGGATCGTCTGAAGGTACTCCATTGTTTGCCTGACTGAATTGTAGCACCTACATGCTGTTCACCTGGCCTGCATTCGATGGTTTGTTATATAACAATTAGATTATTCGCTCTCGATTTCAACTATCACGCATAGAAATCGAGAGCGAATAATCTAACTGTTTTAGTATAAATCTCGATTAATATACCACGAAAGTGGAAAGTTTTACTTAATTGCATTGTTATTTTGAAGTATAAGACTGTGCCTGCCACTCACCTTTTCGCTACTCACTATCTCTCACGGAATAGATAGCGAGTAGGATAGCCAATCAGATTGCAGCATTTATGATAGAATGCTATTAGATTTATACTAATTGAAATTAGTATAAATCTATTAGCGTTCTATCACTAATGCTGTTCTCTGATTGGCTACGCTACTCACTATCTACTCTGTTGTAGATAGTAAGTAGAATTTTCCGCGCGCGGTGTGACCTATTTATATCATTTTTCACTAAAAACGTGTAGTGTCTGCTGTTAAGTTTTGAACGTTTAGTAGATTTATACTGAAACAATTAGATTATTCGCTCTCGATTTCTATGCGTGATAGTTGATTCTGTCTTCGGCCTCATCAACTATCACGCGATAGAAATCTCGAGCTCATAATCTAATTGTTAAATAGAAGGCGACTTCCTCAAAATCGCAAAAAAAATTATTCCCAACAAGAAAAACCAGTGTTTTTCAATCGCAAAAATTAGTTACCGCAAAACACAAAAAATCGCCCATTCGCAAAATTAAACTCCCGCAAAAATTTAGTGGTGCAAGGTAGTCTTTATAGGAAAGTTAAACCAAGTAACCCTTGATTCAAAGCCCTAACTCGAACTGCTTTTGCTCCCGTTAAGAGTTCGTGTTTTACTGGTTCTACTGGTTCGAGGATGCGCAAGAGCAGGCACCTACAAGGTTCAAAATAAAATCCGGATAGGGCTTCTTCCTGTGCCCAGAGGGTGCATCCTCCATATTAAAGTGGGAGCAAATCTCCCGTAGCTGGGCGACCGTCAGCTGACTGAGTTTGTTGGACGAGATCATCGCACAGGGGTTCCATGTTTCGTAGACTATGGGGTGCAGTAGTGCGCATTGCAGCGGGATGGTGTTGCACGCATCTGAGAAAGCCTCCTTCTCTTCGGCCGCTCGGCTGTTGTCATCCGTTTCTTCATCGTCGTCTTCTGGGGCGACAGCATGGCGAAGTCTCAGTTGATCAGTTGCACTCTCCGATGCGCACGTACTCTGTGCTCGGGTATTTGGTACTTGAACCACACTCGCCCCCAACCAACGCCCCATATTAGCACGCTGTATCGTCGCACATTTGCGAGCAGACTTGTACTAGCTGGCAATGATGCTTACTTATTTTAGTAGTTTATAGAATGAGACCGCCAAGATTGATGCCGCCAGCGCAAGATCAGACTGTACCGGGACGCTCTTACTTGTGCGTTGTATAATAGGATATTGCAAAAGTATTGCACAACGCATTAGGGTATTTCTCAATCTGATAGAAATCAGGACAAATATGGGGAACAACAACAAACAACGAAAAAGAACACGTTACAGTATTTGCATAGCGCTAATGCTGTTTGGCACGTTCGGGGATCACAAGTCTGCGATGGTTAAAACTGCAAAGTATGAAATTTGAGATTGCCAGCTAGTTCCGATGGCATACCTACAACATGTACATTAATGATGGCATTTTTTTCACAACTCAGAAATAATCCTGAACTGAACCGGTCTCCCTGTGTGTCATGCTATGTAACGCAATCTCGACTCACGTAACAGCACCTCCACGAGACTCGTGGCACGTCGAGCGCGCGGGGATTTCGCTGTACTTTCTTCAGTTTTTTGCGGAAATGAAGACACAAAAGGACACAACGTACAAACAAACATATTGTAGACCTGACTTAGGCTGACCATATAGTAGACAGGATAGATATTTGGTGTAGATATTGAACACTTCGCTGTGTCGTGATAAGAACTTGACCCACATGTTTACATTAGCGAGGCAAGTTCAAATACCTCAAAGCCGAGATATGAGTTCCTTTCGGCTGAAAATTGGTGTAAAATTTTACACTTAATGTCTATGAAGCATGTCTGTATCTCAGTGGGACTTGAGATCGCCTAAATTAAAGGGCTGCAACATTTGTTTGAGTATTGATTTGTTCGTCGCGCCGAACCTCAAAACTGTCAAGTCAGAAAGATCAAATTTCACTCAAGTGCTCCCTGAATTTCGCGCTCCCATAAATTCATTTCATGTGTTGCCCAAAGTTTTAAAACCACATTTTGAAAGCTTAGAGATTGCTTTTTAATGTGGAATGTCTTTTTCTGTTTGAAAATAGGTACCAGGTGTGATTTTAGGCCTTCGAATTTCGACAACAATTTGCTCGCGTGAAATCCTCGAAATTTTGTAAATATTAAAAAATCTGTAAAATATTCTAGTCGCTATCAACTCAAGCACATGACCACTCAAAATGTGTCTTAAATTCCCTTTAATAAGATAAGAAGCTTTCTGGGTTGAATGATGTTTGAATTAGATTCAAATCGAGCTCTTTTCGTAGCCCTGTCTCGGGCCCCGAAAAGGAGGTCTGGGGGAGGCCGTGAAGCGCCCAAACTTTACACCCACCGTATCGCCAAAATATTTATCTGATGAAACTAAAATTTATATTTTCATTAGTAGAATACCTAGGGAAGTCTACACAATTTTTGGGGGATTTTTCAAAATTTTTATATTTCCCACCCTTGGTCGATATTTACAGACATCCGCTCTTAAAGAACTGAACATAATTCACTGGGTATAGATTCTATCAATGATAATATGTCATTCAACTCCTTATATCGTGTACTGTGACGACAGTTTTTCCTGTGACGGTAGATTGTTCCTAGTTGAGCACAATAACGGGGAGTGAAGGCTTTCGCGGAACCTCTCGGGAACTTGTGTGTCAACAACGGAGGAAATTAATTCTGAGCAACTGAGACACTCACAGCGGAATGAAGCTCGTCACTGACTTCTAGGTACCCGGGATCTAGCTAACTGGAACTTGTCGGGAGCAAGACAACATCAGTCCTCAAACCAGCACGACTTTATTCTGTCAATGAACTACTAACCACGGATGTAACCGAAGATGTAACCAAAGATGCAACCGATTTACAGTGCACAAGACACCTGCTTTTATTATATAGACAAGAGTGTTTTCGTGGAAAATAGACCACTCGAAAAGTTCATACGAAACTACATCCAGGACTCGAGTGGCGTATTTTCCATATCCTCACTGGTGAGGATATCGATGACGTCGTTTCCAGCTCTTACACTGTTGTTTGTGCAAAGATACTCTTGCCCATATAATAAAAAGAAAATTATTTTTACCACTCGAAAATAAAATTCGTATCTTAGCGCCGCCGTGTAATAACTTTTATATATAATTATGAGAAATCACGTAGTTAAGAAAGACGACAACACTTTTTAGTTTTGAAGACATGTTTCGGATGTTTCAACATCCATCATCAGTTCTACAGAACATAGCACGATTGTAACTATATATATATATATATATAAGAAAATTTAGTATATAGTTACAATCGTGCTATGTTCTGTAGAACTGATGATCGATGTTGAAGCACCCGAAACATGTCTTCAAAACTAAAACGTGTTGTCGTCTTTCTTGACTGCGTGATTTCGTTGCTGCTAGCAAGAAACTTCGGTAGTTATGAGAAAACAATGACTAAGCGATTTCCAATGTTCGGAAGTGTTTGATGGTGCAATCAGACGTGTCGTAAACAGAAATGTTGCTTAAAATAACTTAATTTCAGGTGAAGAGTATTGTTTAAGTATTTCCTTATAGGACAGTCCTTTTCCGTAACAGTGTCAGAACGGTTTAGCGTGACATCCAAAGTCCAAATGCACAAAGTACACGTATATTAGCTCCACGTATGCAGTTATGAATACATAGTAGTTTACAGATTAAATACATAAACCGAAGCCTTTTGTTAAGAATTTTCATGCAGGTTTAGTAAGAATACTGAACAAAACAAGTAAACTGTATCAGATAAAAAGGCTAAAAATGTGCTGGCGGCCGTTTCTTGACCACATAAATAGTCTAAATAAGGCGATTAACTATACTTTTTAGCTAAGATTAAAGATTCTAGCGTCCACACAAACATGTACACATGCAGTAACTGATCAAATATTCTTTTCATAAAAACAAGCTATTGGGCATATGATTATAGCAACACTACAGCATCTTTATCGATAAATATCCAAATTTATGTCTATCTCAAAACACAAGTAAAACCATCCCTAACAGTCGTCCTTCCTTAAATCTCGACGTCCGCGTCGAGTCAAATAAGATAGATAAGTCTGGAAAGGTATTTAACTAACCTGAACGAAAACAAAAGTCCCTTAATATTGCTGAATATAAGAATTAATAAATGCGCCCAAATCAGTCTCAATCTAATGTTGTCTCGCTACATTTTCCCCTCCTTAAGCTCGATGTCCCTTTCAGTAACGTTTATGAATGACTTAATGACTTCCTTTTGAAAAGCATCGTTGCGCTACCGGATTAACGCGTTCAGATAACTGGAAATCATCGTACATAACAAACTTTTACGCCTCAAGGTTCTTCCGCTAACTAACTAACTACGTACTTATTCTAATTTTGATTGCTACACCAGGTAGTCTTTTCGCGATCGTTTCCAGTAGTATTAGGGCTATCACTTTCTTGATTTTTTTTGGTTGTTGCTAAAGTTGTTGTTGTTATTGCTATTCTTGCTGCTTTTTTATGTTTCGCGAAGAAGAGATTAAACAAAGCCTAGTACTTTAATAGTGAAACGTCTTTGTTTTCTCCTCTTTAAAGGGATGACGCCAACTGAGTCAGCTTCTAGATCACTTTCCATTCCTGGTAAGAATGAGTCGCTTTTATCCGTTTTCTTTTTTAATTTATTAACCGGCCGTCGCTATGGCGACCGCCGGTTTATAAAATGGACACGGTTTTGTCGTGATAGTCAGTTGGCTTAACATACGAACAAAGTGCTGTAAAGCTTGTGGTACGGGTACTCAAGAGCGGTACTGTCTTATATAAGACGCATGGGCATACAGTACAGCCCAAAAATAATGCACGCACAAGAACTTCTTTTTGCGTCCGCAAGCCGGGAACTTCTTGCGGCTACTTGCGGGACGCTTGCGCTTGAATACTGCAAGCCGCAAGAACTTCTTTGCGTTTAGAAGTTAAAACCGCAAGAACTTCTTTATGGTAAAGATGTCCGGACCGCAAGTAAGCACAAGAACTTCTTTGCGCTAACATCTTAAAAACCCGGAACCCGGAGAAGGTAAAAAGGAGACCACTTTGTAGTGCAACGCACGTTCGAAATCGACTATCTTTGTTGCTTGCAATCAGTTGTTTATTTGGTCGCTTGTAAGTTTTTTTCTTCGGTTTAGAATTTTTTATCTGATAAAGAGTTCACTAGGTTCTGAATTTGACGCTGGTCGCCTTCAATGTTATTTTTTAACAGCTAGGGAGAAACGAGACTCAAACGAAGCACGCGTCTGTTATTGTTTATTATGTGTTCCGGAGTCCCAGACATGCGGTACGCTTAGCGGCGCGAAAGATTTCGCTCGATTTATTTCACTTAAATAAGGAACAACGGCAAAGCACAGTCCATCAGTCACATTATTAACAAGAAAGCCCATTGGGCATTTTAACCGGCCATTCTGACCCTCCCCACCCCTAGGTTTCACAAATGTTAGCGCGATCCTCTATTTATACGAATCGGCGTGACGAAAAGTGTGATTGTGTGACACAATATTTTGACTATAACGTTACTGGATGACGTAATGTTTAAACTCTGATGACTCAGCTTATCTTTCTTATCGCTTTTATTTGTGCTGAAAAACGCAAATTCACTCAAACATTGAATGTCGATATAAATTCGTCCACAACTGAGAATGCTCACACCGGGACGACGAAGTATTTACTGTTGTGCCTAGACCTTAAATACAAACAGTGAACATAGCAGTAGAATCAAAATATAACGCTTGATAAACACGAGCTCGAGCAGATCGTCAGAGTATGGGGCACGTCAAGGCATATCTCATGACGTGATGTTTAAATCCGGTTTGCTAACCCGGGAATCCCCTTGCAAAAGTAAACAAACGGGCGGGGATGAAAGTCGCCCACGTCTTTGAAAGCTAACGCGCCTGTCGAGCCGCAATCGATTTCGCGCTCACTCGCTTGTTTTTCTTTTCCTTCACTATCTCTGAACGGAAAGAGAGACTGCTCGTAGCCTTTAGCGTACACCACACGCAAACCACACAAATCCGTCGATGATATTCAGATATTTTCGTTCTTTCAATGCAAAAAGACTCGTAACACCTACCCTATTAATTGATCTCCTTATTAATGACGATTCCTTCGTATCAACTTCTCGCCTCAAATAAGCACTCATCTCTCTCCGTTCACAAGTCAGAACTATCATGTACTGATGGTGCAATCCACTAATATTGCATCATCATTCTAGTACCAATTCCTTCTCTTCCTAGCCCACGCCGGCAAAACGCAACTGTCCTTTTTGTCCGCTGCGAATTACAAGTTAGCCAATCAGAAACCCTACAATTCACTTCGCAACCCCCCCCCCTCCATAAAACGCAGCACAATGTTACACCGCTCCTATACAAAACGCAACTTTCAAAGCAAATCACATTCACAGAAGCCTGATATGCTCCTGACATTCACAAATCCTTCTGACTCCCACATTTTTACACCCTCAAAATGTCAATCCCAATAGAAAAAACCCTGCGCTAAAAAAATTTTCACCATAACCACTAACTAGATCAGACAACACAGCCAATTCCGCATTCCATCCTATTAGCTGCTTTACTCAACTGCGCATGCGTTTTACAAGACAACTACAAAAAACCCCAAACTTAACAACCCTGCGTCGTTGATATCTTAAATACTGTAAATTAAAAGAAAAGAACACACGAAGGTAACATTCAGCAGACTAATACAGTACAACCCAGAAATAATGCACGCGCAAGAAGTGGCGCAAGAAGTTCTTGCGCCGCAAGAACACGCAAGCCGGCGGAAGTGAAAGTGCTATGTTTTTGCGGTTTACCCGCAAGAACATTCGAAGCGCAAGAAAGTTGAAACAGGGTCTGAAAGGGTATTCTCGGGATCCGGGATTTGATCAAAATACGGTGCGGGATTCGGGAAAACGTAAAACATCTTGACGGGATTCGGGATTTGACTGCTACGAGGGAAGCGGGATTCACCAAATTTGGGTACGGGATGCCGGCGGGATTTTGTTGCCTGTCTGTCGGGAATTTGGGAAATCGTCACGACCCAAAAAACCCTTACAGCGGCAAAAGCGAATCAACCAGGCGAGCGCCAAATATCAATCGAAAGGCCTAATCTACATCTTAAATTTATTAGCTTTTGCAGAAATTAGTCTTTTTTAATGTATTTTTGGGAAAGAAGAAACGAAATACGGGATAGCGATGAAAAAAGTGCGGGATGCGGGATTCTCGTGGTAAAGGAGTGGGAATTCGGGATCAGGACCCCCCCTTCCAGACCCTGTTGAAAATCTAGCCGCAAGAAGCCGCAAGAAGTTACTAATGTTACCGCAAGCCGCAAGAAGGCGCAAGAAGTACTGCGGGTCCAGCCGAAGAAACTTGTAGTGCTCGTGTTAGTGTGAGGTAATTTGCAAAAGTAATGAGAGAGAATGTCGCACTCTATTCTCTTTGAAATATCGCCGAGCTTTCGAGCGATTTTTCGCCGCGTTGGCGCGACAATTCGCCAAGTCAAGCAAAAGTTCGCAAGGCTAATCAAAAACTCAAGGAAGCAAATGTTCGAACAACCGAAGTATCGAAGAAAATTCACGTCACGAAATGGAATATCCGCCAGCTTTCCGACTGCAAGATAAAACAACCGGTAAACATGATCTCCGGCACACGACAAAACATGAACAATATTTTTAAGCGTGTCTGATACGGTAATACGGGTTCAACTCAGAACTGACTCAATTCAGTTTTTTATTCCATCAAAGAAATAGAAACAAAAAAGTCCAAAAGCTATAATTGTGGCAAACTGCGCGAACTCTTCTTTGACAGGCAAGACAAGACAAGACTTACATGTGCAGGAAGTCATGCCATCTCGTGGGTGAACTCGTCAAGAATCCCTGCATCTTTACCACTTTAATTTCCCAGCAAAAAAGGAATACTCGAAGAAATAGCATAAACATATGATTTCAACGACACATTCGCCTTTCGACACAGCTTGCTGCCTGGGGCTTGCTGTTTTGACGGCTTAGAGAACTGCTCATGCATTGCGTTACAAAATGTCATTCATGCAATCGTACTAAATTTGCATACGGCAGATTTGTGTTTTCTCAGGTTAGAATTGACGTGTCGAATTTCTTTCAGATCGCGGAATTTTAGTTTCCTTCAGACTTCTTTGGTTTACTTCGAAGTTTTAAAATGTGATATCGACTTCAACGTAGTGAATGGAACTATTTTTACAAACATAATGTGTTTTTCCAATTAAGATTTTTGAACAGGTGAATGTCGATTCATTAACCGGCCGTCGCTATGGCGACCGCCGGTTTATAAAATGTCGGTTTATAAAAATCAGTTGGCTTAACATACGAACAAAGTGCTGTAAAGCTTGTGGTACGGGTACTCAAGAGCGGCACTGTCTTATATAAGACGCATGCGCATACAGTACAGCCCAAAAATAATGCACGCGCAAGAACTTCTTTTTGCGTCCGCAAGCCGGGAACTTCTTGCGGCTACTTGCGGGACGCTTGCGCTTGAATACTGCAAGCCGCAAGAACTTCTTTGCGTTTAGAAGTTAAAACCGCAAGAACTTCTTTATGGTAAGATGTCCGGACCGCAAGTAAGCGCAAGAATTTTTGCGCTTACATCTTAAAAACCCGGAACCCGGAGAAGGTAAAAAAGAGACCACTTTGTAGTGCAACGCACGTTCGAAATCGGCTTCCTTTGTAGCTTGCAATCAGTTGTTTATTTGGTCGCTTGTAAGTTTTTTTCTTCGGTTTAGAATTTTTTATCTGATAAAGAGTTCACTAGGTTCTGAATTTGACGCTGGTCGCCTTCAATGTTATTTTTTAACGGCTAGGGAGAAACGAGACTCAAACGAAGCACGCGTATGTTATTGTTTATTATGTGTTCCGGAGTCCCAGACATGCGGTACGCTTAGTGGCGCGAAAGATTTCGCTCGATTCATTTCACTTAAATAAGGAACAACGGCAAAGCACAGTCCATCAGTCACATTATTAATGAACCGACATTCACCTGTTCAAAAGTCTTAATTGGAAAAACACATTATGTTTGTAAAAATAGTTCCATTCATTACGCTGAAGTCGATATCACATTTTAAAACTTCGAAGTAAACCAAAGAAGTCTGAAGGAAACTAAAATTCCGCGATCTGAAAGAAATTCGACACGTCAATTCTAACCTGAGTAAACACAAATCTGCCGTATGCAAATTTAGTACGATTTGCATGAATGACATTTTGTAACGCAATGCATGAGCAGTTCCCTAAGCCGTCAAAACAGCAAGCCCCGGGCAGCAAGCTGGGTCGAAAGGCGAATGTGTAGTTGAAATCATATGTTTATGCTATTTCTTCGAGTATTCCTTTTTTGCTGGGAAATTAAAGTGGTAAAGATGCAGGGATTCTTGACGAGTTCACCCACGAGATGGCATGACTTCCTGCACGTGTAAGTCTTGTCTTGTCTTGCCTGTCAAAGAAGAGTACGCGCAGTTTGCCACAATTATAGCTTTTGGACTTTTTTGTTTCTATTTCTTTGATGGAATAAAAAACTGAATTGAGTCAGTTCTGAGTTGAACCCGTATTACCGTATCAGACACGCTTAAAAAAAATTGTTCATGTTTTGTCATGTGCCGGAGATCATGTTTACCGGTTGTTTTATCTTGCAATCGGAAAGCTGGCGGATATTCCATTTGGTGACGTGAATTTTCTTCGATACTTCGGTTGTTCGAACATTTGCTTCCTTGAGTTTTTGATTAGCCTTGCGAACTTTCGCTTGACTTGGCGAATTGTCGCGCCAGCGCGGCGAAAAATCGCTCGAAAGCTCGGCGATATTTCAAAGAGAATAGAGCGCGACATTCTCTCTCATTACTTTTGCAAATTACCTCACACTAACACGAGCACTACAAGTTTCTTCGGCTGGACCCGCAGTACTTCTTGCGCCTTCTTGCGGCTTGCGATAACATTAGTAACTTCTTGCGGCTTCTTGCGGCTAGATTTTCAACATGGTCTGGAAGGGGGGTCCTGATCCCGAATTCCCACTCCTTTACCACGAGAATCCCGCATCCCGCACTTTTTTCATCGCTATCCCGAATTTCGTTTCTTCTTTCCCAAAAATACATTAAAAAAGACTAATTTCTGCAAAAGCTAATAAATTTAAGATGTAGATTAGCCCTTTCGATTGATATTTGGCGCTCGCCTGGTTGATTCGCTTTTGCCGCTGTAAGGGTTTTTTGGGTCGTGACGATTTCCCAAATTCCCGACAGACAGGCAACAAAATCCCGCATCCCGTACCCAAATTTGGTGAATCCCGCTTCCCTCGTAGCAGTCAAATCCCGAATCCCGTCAAGGTGTTTTCCGTTTTCCCGAATCCCGCACCGTATTTTGGTCAAATCCCGGATCCCGAGAATACACTTCCAGACCCTGTTTCAACTTCTTGCGCTTCGAATGTTCTTGCGGGTAAACCGCAAAAACATAGCACTTTCACTTCCGCCGGCTTGCGTGTTCTTGCGGCGCAAGAACTTCTTGCGCCACTTCTTGCGCGTGCATTATTTCTGGGTTGTACTGTATTAGTCTGCTGAATGTTACCTTCGTGTGTTCTTTTCTTTTAATTTACAGTATTTAAGATATCAACGACGCAGGGTTGTTAAGTTTGGGGTTTTTTGTAGTTGTCTTGTAAAACGCATGCGCAGTTGAGTAAAGCAGCTAATAGGATGGAATGCGGAATTGGCTGTGTTGTCTGATCTAGTTAGTGGTTATGGTGAAAATTTTTTTAGCGCAGGGTTTTTTCTATTGGGATTGACATTTTGAGGGTGTAAAAATGTGGGAGTCAGAAGGATTTGTGAATGTCAGGAGCATATCAGGCTTCTGTGAATGTGATTTGCTTTGAAAGTTGCGTTTTGTATAGGAGCGGTGTAACATTGTGCTGCGTTTTATGGAGGGGGGGGGGGTTGCGAAGTGAATTGTAGGGTTTCTGATTGGCTAACTTGTAATTCGCAGCGGACAAAAAGGACAGTTGCGTTTTGCCGGCGTGGGCTAGGAAGAGAAGGAATTGGTACTAGAATGATGATGCAATATTAGTGGATTGCACCATCAGTACATGATAGTTCTGACTTGTGAACGGAGAGAGATGAGTGCTTATTTGAGGCGAGAAGTTGATACGAAGGAATCGTCATTAATAAGGAGATCAATTAATAGGGTAGGTGTTACGAGTCTTTTTGCATTGAAAGAACGAAAATATCTGAATATCATCGACGGATTTGTGTGGTTTGCGTGTGGTGTACGCTAAAGGCTACGAGCAGTCTCTCTTTCCGTTCAGAGATAGTGAAGGAAAAGAAAAACAAGCGAGTGAGCGCGAAATCGATTGCGGCTCGACAGGCGCGTTAGCTTTCAAAGACGTGGGCGACTTTCATCCCCGCCCGCTTGTTTACTTTTGCAAGGGGATTCCCGGGTTAGCAAACCGGATTTAAACATCACGTCATGAGATATGCCTTGACGTGCCCCATACTCTGACGATCTGCTCGAGCTCGTGTTTATCAAGCGTTATATTTTGATTCTACTGCTATGTTCACTGTTTGTATTTAAGGTCTAGGCACAACAGTAAATACTTCGTCGTCCCGGTGTGAGCATTCTCAGTTGTGGACGAATTTATATCGACATTCAATGTTTGAGTGAATTTGCGTTTTTCAGCACAAATAAAAGCGATAAGAAAGATAAGCTGAGTCATCAGAGTTTAAACATTACGTCATCCAGTAACGTTATAGTCAAAATATTGTGTCACACAATCACACTTTTCGTCACGCCGATTCGTATAAATAGAGGATCGCGCTAACATTTGTGAAACCTAGGGGTGGGGAGGGTCAGAATGGCCGGTTAAAATGCCCAATGGGCTTTCTTGTTTTCTTTAATTTATGGCGCTCTTAATTAAGTATACGTAAAACTGCATTGAATGTCATCTTTTTAACAAGGAATAAAGATCAGCTTGAATGACGTGAATGACTTGAATAATACTGTGTTTCAAAACTTTTGAGGCTGTTGTTCAGTTATTTGGAGCGTAAAGCAGGTCAGATGGAATTCTAAAAGACAAGAGGGAACATTCATTCAATTTGTAACCACTGAGTCACCAGAATACCACTCATAGGAATGGGAAGAACTTACAAATCTTTAACAGTAGCCAATGAAATAAAATCTTGTCTGTCACAAATACGTTTTTTTAGGTATCACCAAACGAAAGCATTCTCAATCTTGCTTTCTCTGCTCCCTAGTTCTAACCCACTAGTCTTCAAGGCTTCGTCTGCGCGTTGTAATTCACTACACTGTTTTTATGGTGTTATACTTATCATTCCGAAGTGAAACAGGTCAACAAAGATGGCAGACGTCTAAGAATAAAGAACCTCCTTAAAGCAGTTCTGGGGAGCACAGTAAATGAACTACGCTTAGCTTATCGAAGTTTATAAAGGGCTTCTGATTCAAATACGAGCGATTTTTTTTATAGGTTTTACTTGCTGTCACATGCAAATTGTTGAAAAAGAACAGTAGCCAAACAAGAGCTCAATATATTCCCGGCCTGTAGCCTCACTAGTAAACCTCGCGTCCTCAGCGATATAATCACAAACCTTACACCCTACACTACCTGTTCATATACAGATTTATTTTAAGGGTACAGTCTTAAAGTCACATAAACTGTTTAATTTGTTTCGTTTGTTCTTGTTTGTTTGTTTTGCAGTGATAATTCCAACGCCAGCTTCGTCTTACATTCCTTTCACGGCCTCGCCTTCTGGTAAGAAAGCAGTTTTGGTTTTTTTGTGGAAAGAGGTGCTAGGATTATTAACCGCACTGATGATTTTACTCAATATTCTGTAATCTTGTGCACTTACTACTACTATGGGATATGGCATTTTACGTTGAGGATCATTGTCTGTTTTTTCTTCTATTTCATTTGCGAAATCGAAATATAAAATAGCTAGAAAATCCGCGCAATCAAATGCATCATACGTAAGCGTGCTTCATAGTCCAGTTGACTGCTCACTGATCAAGTTTCGTTTGTAGCGGACAAAAGGTCCTCACGGTCAACTGCCGAGTAAATGACCAAGAAAAATCACTTTATATCAGAGTTAGACTGGCGAGAAGTTACCACGGCGAAATATTTGCAGTGTTTGATTTCTTAGGACGAACAAGAAATTAAACTTTGGCGAGAAAGAAACTCAAGCTTATTTAGTCTTTGGCGATGTTTTACGATTTCTTTTTCTGTCAGGGTCAACAAATGTTCACAAATGGTCACAATTAGCTTTTATAGTGAAAATTTTTGACAGCCAAATATCAAGACATGTCACAAAATAAAAAAGTAAAATTGAAGAGAAACGTTTAACAGTAAGTGTCACACGTTTTCAGTGATTAATTCTCTGCCAAAATGAAGCTAAATAAGCTCACACAGCTGTTATAATGACTCAAATAACGGATGCGTAAGAGACTAAAACATAGCATGCCTAATTAATCTCATTACTGAATCCAGATAGGGCGACATTTTTTTCAGCTATACTACACACCGAAAATAGCATCGGTTTGCCTGCAGACGATATAGCTCTGAGTTCAAGCAGCTCCAACTGTTCATATATTATAGGATTTCATGTAAAATAAGCTTTCTCAGTTGTTTGATTTAGTGTTGTGTTTACCACAGTCCGCCCGCAGTCTCTGAAGCAAGAACCACTACCCTTTGTGATTTCTGTTCTTTTTAACTCTGGCAGCTGCAATGGTGAAACTCATACAGCTTGAATCGGCTTCTGATGATGAATACAACAATGTTTCTTTAAGCCAGCAGTACCACATTTTAGAGCCAATAATTAGAATACTTTTCCCAAAAATTATTCTCGGACGTTTACTTCAGAGCAGTTTCATTGATTTATTCAGCTTTGCAAAGAAACGCTGTAACACTTCGCAAGGTTTTGGCGCCTTTTTCCAGTCATATGATCGATAGTTGTTTCTTTTCTTCCTCCTCCTTGTTTTTTTTTTCCTAGTTCTTTGTTGATTTTTATGGTCACTAGTGATTGAGCTTTGACGAACTGCGCATTTGTATTGAGTATTACAACTTTAAACAGAAGTGAAATGGAACTGCAGCATCGTGCCGAGAAAAAAAGTTGAATAAGCTTATAATCGTACAGTTTTCGCCGTGCATTTCCACTGGCTCTTGTGTTATAACAGTTGGACGGTTCATGCTTTTAGCTGGATGTATATCGCGATATGATGTACTTGTTAACCCTCGGACGAAGAACTAAAATCATACCCCCACCGTGGTACAAGGGGGGGGGGGACTTGATAAAACGTCCCCTTGGGTTTTCGTTATGTTACAATATTTTGGAAAGAGTTCACCTTTAGTAGAAAGCCTGTGATGTGCTCTACAAGATGACGTTCATATTATGGGTTGCCGTGCTGCTAAAGGCCTGTGACGTCATTCAATATGACCGTCATATTGGGCACCATCTCTATTTACCTAAGAAGGGTGAAAATCACGAATTTTTTCTTCAAAAGTGGCTTGACCACCTGCTACTTATGACGTCATATCTCGTAACCATAGGAACCGATTCCCACCAATCTAGTGTCAAAATATGTCTTAGCTATATGCACACAGCTACTGAAAACGGGAGGTCTAGATAATAATTCGTCTTTGAAAAATTCAAGGAAAGGGAGAGGGGTAGCATCCACCCCCTCCTTGTACGCCAGAGGGTTAAGGTTGGAGGGCACTCAATAAGCTAGTGTTGCTCTATTATGCTCCTCTTGCGCTTCTCTCGCGCTCTCCAAACTTCCTGTTTGCATCATTACTCGCTATACGCACGCTAAACAGCCAATTATTAAATGTAAAGTATCGAATCTAAAGTCAAAAAACAAATTATATAAAACTTCACTTTGCATTGTGTCCTACGACATTATTTGTCGCCTTCTGGCAGAAACGCAATTTTAAATCACTTGACAACCAGCTGCTAAAATTTTTCAACCCCTAAATGATTTTGCACAATATTCTACAAAGCCAACTTTTCAGAAACCATAGAAAGTTGGAGATCGCATTGTCTCTTTCAACACTAAATTTCCTTGGACTGCTGGATTTTGAGTCATCCAGTCGTGCGATTTCCTTATCGTAAAAGCTTACATACACCTGCAACAAAGAATGTGTGAAAGCTGTATTTAACTATTAACTAGTCAATCAAAAAATCCATCCATCCATCCATCCATCCATCCATCCATCCATGCATACATCCATCCATCCATCCATCCGTTCGTCCGTTCGTCCGTCCTTCCGTCCGTCCGTCTGTCCGTCCGTCCGTCAGTCCGTCAGTCAGTCAGTCAGTCAGTCAGTCAGTCAATCAGTCAGTCAGTCAGTCAGTCAATCAGTCAGTCAATCAGTCAGTCAATCAGGTAAGCAAACAACCAATCAATTAGTAAATCAATAAATCAATCAATCCAACTATAGGGCTATCTATGAAATAAATAATTAATGCTGTGTGTTCAGCGACAACAATTGATTATCGAAAACGTTTCTTTTGTAATATAGAAAAAGTAGTAAAGAGTAAGAGGAGGTTTTAAAGATTAAAGTGACTTATAATAACACACTTACAAAACAGAGTAAAGCCTTGTTTTTACAAGATAAATGAAGACATAGTTACTCCTTTCTTAGGTTTAAGACTAGTTGGAGGAAGTTGGAAAGGAGAAGGAAGAGTTGAGATATTTCACCTTGGATCTTGGGGAACGGTTTGTGATGATGAATGGGACATCAACGACGCGCGAGTCGTGTGTCGTGCACTTGGCTATCCTGGCGCCGCTAGTGCTCCACAAAGTGCTCACTTTGGTTCTGGAAGTGGCAAAATATGGCTGGACAACGTGCGATGCTTGGGAAATGAAATGTCCCTGGAGCGTTGTCGGCACAATGGATGGGGTAATCACAATTGTGGGCATCATGAAGATGCATCAGTCATCTGCTCAGGTAAGGTCGAAGTCAATGTCATGATTGTCTTGCTATTATTTACCCCGTGAAAACAGATTATACATCAAAACAGAAAGGCCATAATACTAATCTGAAAAAAGCCACAGAGATTTGAAGTATTTTGGACGTTTTTCTCGTTAGAGTTCTGTGTAAAAGCGTCAGGTTTTATCCCGACAATGTTCGCTTGCTATTAAAAATGAAGAACTTTGCTTGGAATTTATCTTCTACAGTACGCATTCTGCTCGGAACGATTTACAAGAGTTGTTTCATAACTCAATCAAATCAAATCAAATCAAATCAAATCAAATTTAACGTCATAGTGTGGGGAGTAGTCGCCTAATCTCCCGAGCCATAATAATAACTAACTCTGGTTAAAAAAATGCTTTTTTTTCTTTTTCCTTGCTTCAACTTCCTATTATTCGTCAATTTCGATTGTTACGTCAGGTATGTTTGGATCACTTTTACTATTATTATGGTTGGCAAATTGTTGTTGTTGTTGTTGTTGTTGTTGTTTTCTGTTGTTGGTAAGTACTGAAAGCTGATTCAGCTTCTAGTTCACTCTCTGTTTCTGGTAAGAATGAGTCTCTATTATCTCGTTTATCCATTTTCGTCAATATTTGGCGCTCCAATTAAATTAATTGGACATTAAGGTGCACTGAATATCAGACTTAATTTAAAACTGGACCAGGGAGTTTGGATTTCTAGCATTTTGATAGGCTCAACAGAGACAGTTAATGAGCTAGTATACCTGCTGCGACAAATATGTCAATGAACGCGTCAACCCCAAAGTCAGCTATAGGTTTTCCCCATGAGCTACTCGGCAAGAGAATGGCGGGGAAGATAGCTGTGCAGCGGAGTTAAACTAGGGAGAATTTGCAACCAAGTCACACTGAAACACAAATCAACGTTGTTTGATTTCTTAGGACATACAAGAAGCTGTTTTCAAAAAGGATCTCAAGCCAGTGTTTGGCATTGTGTTTACAATTTCTTTTACAGTCACCCTCTATAAATTTTCACGAAAATTAGGTTTTATACCGAGGACTGTGTTGGCAGAGACAAAACCGGATGACTAAGGCAAGTTACGAAGAAAAGAAAAACAGCCCAATTTATAAACCGGCGGTCGCCTTATGGCGACGGTTGGTTGACAAGTAAAATCACGATATGCTCCTGACAAAAATATCCTGTTTGCTGCGGTCTGTCTATGATCTAGTTCTTCTCAACGATTCTTTAATTTACATTTAATGGCAAATAAAAACCTATGGAATTGTAAATGCATTTGAATCCCAACTTAAAATAAATTGAAGTTCTTCCATTGTGTATCGAATAAAGAAGACACGACAATTAAACTGAATGATTCTATTGCAGGAGCCACACCACCACCCTCAATCACATCTCTTCCCCCCGGAACACCATCTCCTCCTGGGAACACCGGTAAGAGGATACCTTTGTAACTGCTAAAAGGAGTAGGCTGGGGGGATGTCACTTGACCTGGTGGTTGGGGGCTTTAGACTAGTAGTGCGTAGTGATAGTTTCACGTTTTGCGTTTTGTTATGTGAACACAAGACGGATATTTGTCCGAGCTGTTCAGAGTTCGATTTCTAGACTTTCCTATATAAATAGCCAGCTCATTGTCTTACTAGTTGGCATTTTTGGACTTTTTTGTTTAATTTATTGTTTTTGTTTCTTTTCTTACGTGAATGGGTTATGTTATGAAAGTTACAGGCTTTGTACACTCTACAGAATGCCTTTGCACAGCAATGCCGCCGTAAACACGAAACGGTGAAAGGGGAAGGTTGCCTAGAAAACGACTTTGTTCTGTTAGGGAATCAATAAAAGACACCTATGGCTAATAATTTGCGTACAACTTATGAATGTACTGTATACCCCAAAACCTTTTCTCAAAAGAGGGTTGTTGCTAAGATAGAAAGGATACAGGCGTCTTTCTAGCTAATTAACTGAAATTAAGACAAATTTATGTTTTTTCCGCCAAATGGTTAGGATTGTAAGAGAAGCAAGACGTAGCAGTTATACTTTCGCTAAGGACTGTGCTTTGGCTGAGACGTCATAATTATGTTAGAATATTAGGATCAATAAATTTTAACGACCAGCTTTGTTTAAAGTTTTCAGCTGCTCCTTTGATAATGATTTGTGCGGATTTGTTCAATCAAGAAACGACACATTTGACTGGACTCAGAACTCAGGATCAACGACCTCGTCTCAAACTGGACCATCTGCGGACGTCTCTGGAAACGGTAAATAAACACATATGCAGTCAAAAATTCGACCACAAAACAGTGGCCTATATTTAAAAATCTCCCTCTATTCCCCTTTTATTGTTAGCGAAAAAATACGACGAACAAACAAAGAAGTAAGCCAAACAACTTATTTTTAAAACAACGAAGAAATGCGAGGGAGTCAAGCATGAATACGGATGATTAACTCAGCGGAATGCACTGACCTTAAGTGAGTGTTTTTGGTCGTACAGAAGAACAGCGTCGTCTTGAAATGGACCCACTGTTAAACGCCACATACATTAAAAACAAAATCACCATGGCAAGGTTCTGCCCCTTGTCAGCTCCTTTAAATCATGCCATGTTGAGAGTTAATATGGGGGAGGAAGGGATTATTGGCCAAGGCGGAAAAGACCCGTAGAATTCTACATCTGCAAACATTAGATCACTGAAATACGTGTAGAGCGGGATGAAAAAGTTAAACTCGTTTAATGGAAAATGACAACATTGTTACGAATTTAAACAATTTCTACGCATTCAACTTCGTGTAATTAGCGCTTGTAACTGAGGAACAAACTCCACGCATATGTCAGTGGGAATGTTGGACTTCGGGTCTTTGAGAAACTGAAAAACACTGTAAAGCGGGCCTCTTTGTCCCAAGTGATCATATCTATCGATATCCTATCACGGCTCTGTCGTTTTATTTCAAAGTATTTCTTGGTTAAAAAAATGTTAAAACTGAGACAGATTAACTCTTGTCGGACAGCAAAAATTTTACACGAAAGTCAGTTGTCGGGCGTTTGTTTTGTTATAGGGAAATATGTGTACATCGAAACATCTTCGCCCAGAGTGCAAGGAGACAACGCAAAGCTTGTGAAAAGCGGACTGTCATTCAGCACAATTAAGTGTCTGTCCTTTTACTATCATATGTACGGCAGTACAATGGGAACACTCAACGTGTATGTTGGAAACACCAAGATATTCACTAAGTCTGGAAACCAAGGAAATAGCTGGCACAAGGCAACGGTTGCCATAATCCCTGACCCTGGCGCATCAACGGTAAAGGACTGTTTTAATTGTCAGACATTGGTAATTTACCCATTCCAGTTACTACATTGTTCGAGAATGAAATATTTTGCTGTATTTTCTATTGAAAAAAATAATTTAAGGTAGGAGAAAGTCAATTCAAGGATTTAGTGGTTGATTCTGCAGTTGTCCTTCACCGTCAGGGCGGTGAACAGAACCTTGCAACCTGTGGTGCGTTAACATACAATACGTCATTAAGAAAAATATAAGCAAGATGTATTTAATGAAATCTTTTTCTTTGTGATGTCCGTATTCATGGCATAGGAACATTACTCTCATAATATTTTTTTTATTCTTTTGCTTTTGTCTGTAGCTTGTATTTGAGGGAATACGTGGAAGCAGTTACACTGGAGATGCAGCCATAGACAACGTGGAACTAATGGAATGTGGTATGTCATTCCACTCCTTATCAGTATCGCGTATTGTGACGAGAGGTTTTTCCTGTGTGACCACTGTGACGGTATATTGTTCCTAGTCGAGCGCACTAACGGGAAATGAAGGCTTTCGCGGAACTTCTCGAGAACTTGTGTGACAAACCGGCATGAGTTTATTCTGTCACTGAGCTACTAACCACGGACGTAACCGAAGATGTAACCAAAGATGCAACCAATTTACAATGCACAAGATACCTGCTTATATAGTTACGAGGAAACAATGACTAGGCAATTTCCATTGTTCGGAAGTGTTAGATGGTGCAATCAGACGTGTCGTAAACAGAAATGTTGCTTAAAATAACTTAATTTCACGTTTAGCTCCACGTATGCAGTTATGAATACATTGTAGTTTATAGATTGAATACATTAACCGAAGCCTTTTGTTAAGAATTCTCATGCGGGTTTAGTAACAATATAACAATGAATAAAACAAGAAAAACTGTATCAGATAAAAAGGCTGAAAATGAACTGGCGGCCGTTTCTTGACCACATAAAGTCTAAATAATGCGGTTAGCTATACTATTTTGCTAAGATTAAATTAAAGCCTACTTTTAGCGTCTGCACAAACACATGCGGTAACTGCTTAAATATTCTTTTCATAAAAACAAGCTATTGTGCGTATGATCATAGCACGACTACAGCGTCTTTATCGATAAATATCTAAATGTATATATTTCTCAAAACAAGTAAAATCTTCCCTAACAGTCGTCTTTCCTTAAATCTCGACCTCTGCTTATATTTTTCTTAATGACGTATTGTATGTTAACGCACCACAGGTTGCAAGGTTCTGTTCACCGCCCTGACGGTGAAGGACAACTGCAGAATCAACCACTAAATCCTTGAATTGACTTTCTCCTACCTTAAATTATTTTTTTCAATAGAAAATACAGCAAAATAAAATTGTGGCTAAATGTGGTCGTCCTTGAGCTTAAATATGCGCTGAAACACTAACAACTAATAAGAAGTAATAAACATTCTCAATTAATGCTCCCAACCCATGAGAAACAACAACGCAACAAGATATGTGGGGTAATGGGGTTGGGAATGAAGTACTCCACCAATAGGCCAGTGTCACTAAGCAAATCACTAGTCTAGCTAAGTAAGGAGTAACAACCCCTTCTCCTCTCCAGGGTTGCAGGTCACGATTCCCTGAGAGAGGTCCTTACTCTTCAGGGCTGCAGGTCACAATACCCTGAAAGAGGTCCTTACTCCTCCCCAGGGCCTGTAGGTCACAATACCCTGAATGAAGTCCTTAGTCAGGGGTCACAATCCCCACTCCTCTCCAGGGGTCACAATCCCCTGGGAGAGGCCCCAGTTTCGTCGAACATAGCGAGATAAAGTTTGCCGGCTAGCAGCGAAGGAATGAATGAACACAAAACTCGTGTTCAATGCTCGCAAATTGATTGACCGTGAAATAGACACGAATTCTGATTGGCTCAGTCTACGAGTTGCGTTACTTACGCATGTGATCGCCAAGAACTTTGAACCGTGAAACCTTACCCTCTATCTTACTGCATGTCACACAACCCCAACATGATCACTCATAGTTGTCCTATTAACTACAGTTTAAGTTAACATAAATTGCTCTTCTAATTTTGTCTCGTTACATTCCCCCCCCCCCCCCCCCCTTATGCTCGACGTCCCCTTCAATATCGTTTATGAATGACTCTTAATGACTTCCTTTTGAAAAACAGCGGTGCGTCACGGGATTAATGCGTTCAAATAACTGGAAATTATCGTGCATAACTAACTTTTACGCCTCAAGGTTCTTCCGCTAACTAACTTTGTACGGATTCTAATTTTGATTGCTACACCAGGTAGTTTTATCGCAATCGTTCCCAGTATTATTAGGGCTATTACATTCTTGGTTTTTCTTTTGTTTTTGTTGCTAAAGTTGTTGTTGTTATTGCTATTCTTGCTGCCTTTTTTTTTTCTTGAAGAAGAGATTAAAAAATGCCTAGTACTTTAGTAGTAAAACGTCTTTGTTTTCTCCTCTTTAAAGGGATGACGCCAACTGAGTCAGCTTCCAGATCGCTTTCCATTTCTGGTAAGAATGAATTGCTTTTATCTGTTTTTTTTTAAAGTTATTTTCTTTAATTTATGGCGCTCTACATTAAGTATACGTAAAACTGCATTGAATATCAGCCTTTTAACAACGAAGAAGGATCAGCTTTACATTTGAACTTGAATAATACTATGTTTTAGTTGAATATAGTGGTGTATAAACCAACAAAACGTTTGAAGCTGTTGTTAAGTTATTTAAAGCATAAAGCAGGTCGGTTGGAACTCTAAAAGTCAAGAGGGGACATTCATTCAATTTGTAACCACTGAGCCACCAGAATACTACTCATAGGGATGGAAACAACTTCCAAATTATAAACAGTAGCAAACGAAATAAAATCTTGTCTGTCACAAATCATAGTTACTCGAGGGACTGGTTATGAAACTTTGCAAGTTTCGAAGGCCTTAACAAAGGTGCTGCAATTTATGTTGAAAGTACTACGACAGTGCACAATCTTTTGTTTTACGTTCGCACACCAATAACTTAACAGTGAATAACTTAACAGTGACATTCTTATTGGTTAGTTGCTCAAGTGCAAAATTCAAAACCTATTGTTGTTTGTGCACCGTCAAGACTAAAAACGGTAACAAAAACATAAAACAAAGGACTTAGCTGAGCTTCATAACCAGATTCTTTTATTAACTATGCACAAATGAGTTTTTTTTTTTTAGGTAGCACCAAACGAAAACATTCTCAATCTTACTTTTTCTGCTGCCTAGATCTAACCCGCTAGTCTTCAAGGCTTCGTCTGCGCGTTGTTATTCACTACACCGTTTTCCTAATGGTATACGTATTATTCCGAAGTGAAACAGGTCAACAAAGATGCCAGACGTCTAAGAATAAAGAACCTCCTTAAAGCAGTTCTGAAAAGCATAGTAAATCCACTACGCTTAGCTTATCGAAGTTTATAAAGGGCTTCTGATTCAGATACGAGCAATTTTTGCTGATAGGTTTTATTTGCTGTCACATGCAAATTGTTGAAAAAGAACAGAAGGCAAACAAGAGCTCAATATATGCCCGGCCTGTAGCCTCACTAGTGAACCTCGTGTCCTCAGCGATATAATCACAAACCTTACACCCTACACTATAAACTGTTTAATTTGTTTCGTTTGTTCTTGTTTGTTTGTTTTGCAGTGATAATTCCAACGCCAGCTTCGTCTTACATTCCTTTCACGGTCTCGCCTTCTGGTAAGAAAGCAGTTTTGGTTTCTTTGTGGAAAGAGGTGCTAGGATTATTAACCGCAAAATGATTTTACTCAATATTCTGTAATTAATCTTGTGCACTTACTACTACTATGGGATATGGCATTTTACGTTGAGGATCATTGTCTGTTTTTTCTTCTTTTTCATTTGCCTAATCGAAATACAGCATAGTTAGAAAATCTGCGAAATCAAATTCGCCATACGTAAGCGTGCTTCATAGTCCTGTTGACTGCTCAC
>OZ034966.1:57660418-57697918 GCA_964030785.1 Siderastrea siderea | reverse complement strand
AATGTTTAATGAATATTAAATAACGTGAAAGATTTACCTTTAGTTTAAGAAGACTTAAACACGACATTAAATCTGTTAGAAGATTTAGGCAAATTTAGGTTTACCTTAAATAACATTAAATCAGATTAATGATTTAAGGCTATTTTAAGCCACATTTAACGTAACACGAAATCTCTCACAGGATTTTAACTTACTTTAAAACAACATTAAATCAATGTAGAGATTTAGGATCGTTTTAAGTTTAGGTAAACACAACATTAACCCTTTCACTGCTGATTTTTTACCGTTAAGCGGTTTTTTGAGTGCTGTGTTGCCAAACGCCAGTAAACTTTGCTACAAAAACGTTTCTTTACAATTAAGCTAGATTTTAAACCAGACTCTGTTGTAAATTGTAAAATATTTTGATTTATTGGGGCGCATAGGCCAAATTCACAGAACGCGTGAAGGCTGCGTAAAGGGCAATAAAGATACGTAAAGCACAAAAATGAAGATGGGTGTAACTAGCGGTTATTACTTGTGAAAATAGAGAGCGAAATGAAATTTTTACGTCTCGTCATTCATTCAAGATTTCCCCGCTGTATTTTGTCTGGCATTGCTGTCAATACATCAAGGCTCTTTAACGCCGTTCAGCGAATCTCTACGCACTGTTACTTATGCTTTTTACGATTCTATATCCTTCTTAACGCGCGATACATTTTCTAATTGACAGGTTATTGTTTGCAGAAATATAAGGTGATTTTCCCGTTGTGTTTTGAACGGCTTTGCTGAATAAGATTTACACCTCTTTTCAGCCCATCACGCATCTTTAAGCACCGTTCTTTTCGCTCTTTATGATTTTTTACCCTTGATTACGCACAAATTTTCCATCAATTTACAGATTATTAATATACAGAGAGAAAATGAAATATCTGTGTCCATGACAACTGTCATAACATTTAATAAAATCATGACGGGAAGTGACTTGTCAGAGAGAAGTTAGCAAACACTCATGCACTGGGCTGTTGATTTGTCAACCTTTCATTTAATCATGTCATTTTATAAGCAATGACTGAAGGAATGTTAATCTCATCATAAGGCAGTTGATGATGGATCTGATAACAGAAAGCGTCGTAGTGTAAACTTCAATTCATCTTTTCACGTAACTTTTCACCCTCCGGCGAAATTAAAACACTGGTTTCTTGCTTAATCTCGTCAAAAAGGAAAATAAAAAAGGGTGAAAAAGAAAAAAAATTGGGTGGAAACTGGAAATAGTTGTCTCCTCAAAGCACAGCTCTAAGGGAACTGGAAACGAGATGAGGCGGCGGATTTGATCAGCGGTTTCTGTGCTGGCGTCACTTTCTGGCGTCCATTTTGAAATGACAAGAAAGTGTGATATTTCTTCGACGTCTTTGAAAGGTAAAAACGAGAATTTGCTCCATTTGTTATCTGGAATAGTGCTATTTTGTAAAATGCTAGTGATATGTGAACCGCTGGTGATCCCATAAAGCTTCGAACCACCTCTATCGCGCACAAATGCAAAATCGTCGTGAATCGTGGATTTAAACTGGAGGGATATTTGAACTTGAACTTGAAGCACGCTTCGATGAGGCTTGTGAAGCTAAGTTTTCTTCTCCTATTCTGGATTGGGTCTCTCCATTCACGGAAATACAGAAAACAGAGGTAAGCCGTCTTTCTTTTAGTCTCCATACAGATGATGTGTAGTATATAGTAACTTATAATGTATATTGTTTGCGAACACGTGCACTCAAAGAGGACCGACATTGTAAGTTTTTAGCTAAGAAAAATATTGGAAAATTACATTTTGTAGTTTAGTTTTTGACATCGGATTGCCTTCATCAAATTTAGCTTTGTTGAAGATTTGACTATGAGAAAGGTTTGCAAATAAATATAGGGGCTGATAACATGAGCAAGGAATTATATTTTGAAACTACTAAAAGTGAGGTAGTTTATGTGGGCCCCCTGTGAACAGACTTGCCAGGATCTTGGCAGATCAAGCCATCCCTGTTAACGAGGCCTGGCCTGGTTAGCAGGGCTAAACAGGGTATATGGCAATACCGAAACATCCCCATTAACATGGAATATTGTGAAAGGTATTTACGCCTGAGTTCAATATTAAAATAAAACCAGTTCAATGGTTTTCTGTTTGGTCCTTGTGGCTCTAAATGGTGCATTTTGTACAGTTTGAGGGGTTTTGCAAATCATTCTACTGTACATAATAAGAGAAAAACAAGGAAGGAACACTGCATTTCAAACTGGCCCAGAAATTCTCATCGCTCAGCTTCTAAACCACAAAGGCAAGCTCAATGGTTAAAGATTCTTCTCGAGCCATTCAATTGTACATTTGTCAAAAACTTGTGACATGAGCTGCTGAGTATGTTTATTAATTTTTAAACTTAAAGGTAAGCATTCTTTGCAATATTCCATGTTGATAGGGACATTTCAATAATATCCAGGGCTATACATTACATTTTGAAACTGCATACTACTGGCCACATAGTTTGTGTGGGAAGCATGTGGACTGTTAAACATACCAAAAGTAAAATTGGGCCAAGCAATTATATGGGGAAATCTCACCCCAGTTTGCCAGGATCCCAGCAATGTGATGCCAGAATCCCAGCTAGCCAGGCTGAAAGTTTTCCATGTAAACTGTGTTTTCTAGGCCAGGGTGACTTGCATCATGTACATGGAATGTACCAGGCTGAACAGTCATCTTGGCCTGAACCAGCCTGGCTAATCATGGGCCATCCCAGCGCATGTAATTGGCCCTAAATATTGAGTTTTCAAAGAAAAGAAATGATATTATTGAAAGTACAGGTGTACCAGATGAGCAAACATCCCTAATTTGCCAAAAAGGTTACCAGTTTCCATGTACTTTTGTGTTTCACCCTTTGCTTGTTTGACCTCCTTTTGTTGCAATCTTATCAGCCCTTACTCAAACATTAAACCAGTAACTTAAATACAACTTAATACATCACCTGGAAACAGCATGCCCTGAGGGCTACTCTTTCAAGAGGAAAAAATGATTGTATATGTTGGACATCTTGCTCCATAATGTCAAGTCACACCCTGCAGAGTCACTCCCTCACAACATTTAACATCAATAAATTGCATGAACATAGATTATGTGCAACTGCTGTTGTGTTTTATTATATGGGCAAGAGTGTTTTAGTGGAAAATAGACCACTCATAAAGTTCATACGAAACTACATCCAGGACTTGAGTAGGGTATTTTCCATATCCTTACTAGTGAGGATATTGATGACATCATTTCCCACTCTTGCACTGTTGTTTGTGCAAAAACACGTCCATGTAATAAAAAGAAAATTACACGGTGGCTTGAAGGTATAAATTTTATTTTTTCGTGGTAAAAACAATATTCTACTCACTCGCTGCGCTCGCTTGTAAAATATTGTTTTTACCACTCGAAAATAAAATTCACACCTTCGTGCTGCCATGTAATATCTCAATTTATTATACAGACAAGAGTGTTTTAGTGGAAAATAGACCACTCATAAAGTTCATACGAAACTACATCCGGGACTTGAGTGGTGTATTTTCCATATCCTCACTAGTGAAGGTATCGATGACGTCATTTCCCGCTTTAACATCGTTGTTTGTGCAAAAATCCTCTTGTTTATATAATAAAAAGAAAGTTACACTGTGGCTTGTATTTTCTCACGGTAAAAAACAATATTCTACTCACTCGCTGCGCTCGCTTGTAAAATATTGTTTTTACCACTCGAAAATAAAATTCATATCTTCGCGCCGCCATGTAATATCTCAATTTATTACATAGACAAGAGTGTTTTAGTGGAAAATAGACCACTCATAAAGTTCATACGAAATTACATCCGGGACTTGAGTGGGGTATTTTCCATATCCTTACTAGTGAGGATATTGATGACGTCATTTCCCACTCTTGCACTGTTGTTTGTGCAAAAACACGTCCATGTAATAAAAAGAAAATTACACGGTGGCTTGAAGGTATAAATTTTATTTTTTCGTGGTAAAAACAATATTCTACTCACTCGCTGCGCTCGCTTGTAAAGTATTGTTTTTACCACTCGAAAATAAAATTCATACCTTCGCGCTGCCATGTAGTATCTCAATTTATTATACAGACAAGAGTGTTTTAGTGGAAAATAGACCACTCAAGCAAGCAATTAAAGGGACATGGTCAGCGTTCGTTTTGATTTTTGAGGCGGACTGTAAACAACCAAACGTCCCAAAAAAGAATATATTGTGATTGCGTGCACGATCTCAAATTTGCATAAAAAACAGACATTGAATTCCCTTGGGGTCACATCGCACGTTCAAATTTTAGCGCTGTGACAGCCATGTTTTGAAACAGCCAATCAAAAAAATTGAATTTTTTTACTTGACCAGATCTCGCCTTCCCACTCGTCTACCCGCGAGATCTGGGAACGAGATTAGCTTCAATCTTCTCAGTGTTTCACTAAATGGGAAAATTTAGAAAAAAATAACACTGAGAAGATTGAAGCAGATTTCTGAAGGTTCTCTACGCGTATTTTTGATTTCGGGTTAAGGTGGACTTTTTTCAAAACGTGAAAACTAGTGTCCAGGTCAGCGCAGTCTGAACGCTGACTATGTCCCTTCAATAGATGAAGGTTCTGAAATGAAAGCAATAATGTATGTATAGTCAACTCTCTCTATTTTCAGGGGATTGCCAACCTTATTTTTGGCAGTACTGTATTTCATGTTTGCATGTTGCAAAGCATCCTTTGTTTGGAATTACTAACAACCCAGGCCAAGTCACTTCTTAGAAGAATGTACAGTGAAACCTCGATTTAACGAAGTGCCAAGTGACTGATGAAATTTGCTCGTTATATCGAGGTCCTGTTCCATACATTTTACTGTAACTTTGGACGGGCTTGACAATATCGTTTGTTAAACCGAGGACTTCGTTATATAGAGGTTCGTTAAATCGAGGTTCCACTGTACTGTAGTCACCCTTGACTGGCATCTGTTTCCCTGACTGATAAGCAATCATACTGACATTGTCACAAATAGATTACAGCTAGAGTGTAAATGATTAAGGCTACCATTTAAACATATACATGTATGATTGTTTGCTAACACTTTGAGAAAATACATGTACACCAAATTTCAATTTTAAGTTACTTTTTACATGCCCTTTTGTTTTATTATCTTCCTTACAGAAGCGGTTTCGGTTCATCTATAACAAGATGATTGAAAAAAAAGTGACACAAGGTTTCATCGTCAGTGAAGAGTATGTATACACTGTTCTCTTTTTTAACCAGTTTTAACCAGTGTAGAGTAATAAAACCTTAAATGCTCCATGAGAGATTGTCGAATAAGAATTAAGTACTCTTTATTCCACTCCACTTTTTCTGGGAAGGGCCATGAAGTTGAATGCGCATGTTCTTGAATATCATTACAAGGACTTGGCCATTTGAAGCAGCTTTTCAGTGTTCCAAACTACCAAAGCTGCACACTTAGAATAATTGTAACAGGTCTCGACAAAACCCCCATCTGGTCGTCCAGGACAAGTAGATTTTCCTTCCTGTAAGGCCCAGTTAATGCTTTCTTCTCTTAGTGCTAATGTGTATAAACTTTACTCACTACACCCACTTTTAGTGTTACATGCATAGCAGTTATTCACATGTATCAACATCTGTCTTTCAACATGCTTAACAAACACCAAAGATATAAATTTGCCAATTGCCGCCCATTACCTTGTCAGCTCATTTGTATGGAACCAACATCAAAATGTATCGGGTAACTTTGATTGGCTTATTTCAAACAGCAAAGAAAGAATGAAACAAAAACAAGTATAGCTATGCATGTAGTAATAACACTGAAGGCTGGTGTAAAGTGATTTTGGTACTTGTAGAACATGATATTTGCAATGTTGTCATTAGCAACCCTCCAAGTTACATGTAAGACCATTTTTGTTGCCATGGCTACTAAAATTTTGGAGCTAGTGACTAAATTAAACCAAAGTTGCCAGCCTGGCAACCAAAATTGAGAAGCAGGATTTAAAGCATGAGCTTAATTTGGCGTTTTAAATTTTTCACTGGCAACCAAACTTGAGCAGTCGGTTGCCAGATGGCAACTAAGGAGAAAAAAACTTGGAGGGTTGATTAGTGTCTTTTCTCCTCTGTAATGGTTCAGCCGATAAGCACAACATCTGAATTCAAGTTGTGTCCCTCATTCATCAACATACTTACCACACATGCATGTTCCTGTACAACTTTGAGATTGTTGTTGAATTCTTATTTTTATTCTACATGTATTTTATAGAAATTGGAAAGACGTACATCTGCATACCAAATGGTAAAAGAATCTATGACGCCAAGGGAGCGACAATGCACGAGTGAAATTTTGTATGTGGACTACATGAGTAGCGAGGAATCAGAATATGAAGACCAGGAAGATTTTGTAACAGGCGAAAAGCAAAAGAAGCTGACTCAATACGTAACCAAGCGGCTGCCATGGCAGAGGACTGCTCTTACCAATATTAAAGCCAAGCTTGGTCGGATTCATCGAAACAATCTGACACCACATGCAAGGGCCATGGCCAAACCAAGGAATGCTGGCCATGTTTCTGAGCGACCTGCCCCTGCTGGCCCACTGTGGGCTGTAAGAAAAGACACTGTTACCGATTAATTAGCCTCGTTGTGAACATTGTACCACTTTTATCCCTTGCTTTTTTAGTTTTCTATTTAATATTGATGTACAGGTGTTTGTATTTCAACTTTGTATTTGATGCACGAGTATTATTTTCTTTTTATAAGTTTCGTCAATTAAATTATAAGGCATGCTCAATTTCAAAATACATGTAAATACAGATCAGCAACATTCATTTTTATTAAGGTTAGGTTAGGAAATTGGAATTAATTTATCCAGTTAATAAATGAAACTTGAGAAAAACATAACTCTGTAGTATCTTTGTGTGTGCGTCACATACTAACTGGTGGGATGGTGACTTTTCATTCTGTCTTTCACAAGTGGCAAGGTCAGCCAAAATATTGATGCAACTACCCTTGGAAAGCAAACTTAGAGGGCTGCTCTATCAGATGTTAGCCTGGAACTTGAAATGGAAGTGACATTTCAAAACAATTAAGCTCCTGAGGGACAGAACTTGATAATATACCAGAAGATCAAAAGCCACGAAAAGGCAAAAACCAGCAAATAGATTATACAGAAAGTTTAAAAAAGCAGCATTCTTATAAGCTTTTTCTTTTATTAAACAGCACTTAAATGTGGTTTTAAGACAGGTTTACATAAGATTAAACGGGACGTAAACAAATGTTTGGGCTAGATTTAATGTGAACTTAAACTTACATTAAGTTTTAGCCTTAAGGTGGTATAAGCTAGGTTTAAGTCGAAATTAAATCTGGGTTTAAGTGACTTAAACGCCAACTTAAACCAAGTAAACATGAGTTTAAGTCATGATTTATTCAGGTTTAATGTCCCTTAAATTTTCTTTTTCGCCTTGTGTAGGCTTAAGACTGGTTGGAGGAAGCTGGAAAGGAGAGGGAAGAGTAGAGATATTTTACCGTGGTAGATGGGGAACAGTTTGTGATGATTACTGGGATATAAACGACGCGCGAGTCGTGTGTCGTGCGCTTGGCTATCCTGACGCCATCAGAGCTCCATGGGGTGCTTACTTTGGTCCTGGAAGTGGCGTCATATGGCTGGACAACGTACTATGCTTGGGAAATGAAATGTCCCTGGAGCGTTGTCGGCACAATGGATGGGGTAATCATAACTGTGGGCACGGTGAAGATGCATCAGTCATCTGCTCAAGTAAGGACAAAGTCAATGCCACGATTGTCTAGTTATTATTAGCCCCAAGAAAACAGAGTATACATGAAAACAGAAAGGCCATAAAGCTATAGCTGGAAAAGTCCAGAGCGGCATTTAAAGTATTCTGAAAGTTTTTCTCGTTAGGTTTTCTGCGAGCGTTAGGCTTTATCCCGAAAATGTTCGCTTGCTATTAAAAACGAAGAACGGTGCTTGGAAATTATCTTCTACAGTACGCATTCTCCTTGCAACGATTTACAAGAGTTGTTTCAAAACTCTGGTTAAAAAAAATGCTTATATCTTTTTTCTTGCTTCAACAGCCAACTATTCGTCCATTTCCTTGGTTACACCAGGTATTTCGATCACTTCTGTTATTATTATGGCTGGCAAATTCGCGTTGCTGTTGTTGTTTTCTGTTGTTGTTAAGTATTGAAAGCTGATTCAGTTTCTAGTTCACGTTCTGTGTCTGGTAAGAATGAATCTTTTTTTACCTCGTTAATCCATTTTCTTCAATATGTGGCGCTTCAATTGAATTAATTGAACTTTAAGGTGCACTGAATATTAATTTCAATTAAAAACTGGACCAGGGATAGTGGATTTCTAGCATTTTGATTGGCTCAACAGAGACAGTTGATGACTTAGGGTGGAATCATTTGCAGCATACGCGTATAGCTGTCGCTTTCGCACGTGCGAATTTTCTATTGTTTTTTGGCTAAAAAGCAAAAAAAAATTCCCGCGCGCTAAAGCGACAGCTATACATGTAGGCTGCAAATGATTCCACCCTTAGTGTAGTATACCTGTTGCGACAGATATGGTCAATGAACGCGTAAAAAACAAAGTCAGCTCAGTTTTTCCATCATGAGCAGGGAAGAAAATCGCTGTGCAGCGGAGTTAAACCATACAGAAATTGCAACCAAGTCACACTGAAACACAAATCAACGTTGTTTGATTTCTTAGGACACACAAGAATTTGTTTTCAAAAAGGATCTTAAGCCATTGTTTGGCATTGTGTTTACAATTTCTTTTACAGTCACGCTCTATAAATTTTCACGAAAATTAGATTTTATACAGAATTCTTTGGACACCAGAATATCAAGAGATGACAAAAAATAAAAGGAGCAAAATTGAGAAAAAGCATTAAATATCAAGTGTTATCGTTCATGGTGATTCACCTCTGAAATCAAGAAAATACCATTTAACGAGTGCTAAACAAAACATAGGCACGCATTGCCTATTTGCGATTTTTAAGACATACTCTGAGGACAAAACAACACACGTGATCATTCTCGTAAGTATTTCCCCCTCCACTATAGTACACTGAGTGCATATTGTTGCAATTGTTGCATTACGCTCACCTCAACTCACGTGCTGGTCATACGAACGCTGATAGAAAGTAACCGTTTTGAAAACAGCCTTATCTTTTACTCCGCAATACCCTTGGAATGCAAAAAAAAAAAATCCTGCTAAAAACCCAGTCTACTGACTCCCTGACTCTAGAACAAAACAACTGCATAAAAATTTCAAATTAAATCTAAAACTGAAACCTCAGTTAAGGTCAACTAATAATTGTCCACACATTACTGAATGATATAAATCGAGGTCACAACAAGAGGTGAAAGACACAAGCAAGAAACAAGACAATAATTTGAGGAGAGGACAGCCATTGGCAATCACAGTTGCACAAACTTGTTTCTGCAAATTGAAGACAGATAGAGGACAAAAGTCGTTTTTCAAACAAATTTTCATGCCACATCTTCCTGTATATGATAAAACCAAGAAAGAAATCATTTCTATGTCGCATGGAAAATCTGTGGATATGACTGATACAAATCATGGACACAACATCATAAACTAAAACTTAACCTTATTGTGGGAAGAGAAAACAGGTTTAAAAACCTACAGACACGCTTGAATGAACGAAACCAATTTATGCAAATTGCAGGCAACACGCACTGACTTTTGTTTCACGCGCCTGTCACGGGGACTACAAATCACACATGCCTCAAAATGAGCCAAAATTGTCCAAAATTAGCCACAATGTTTCTCAACATAATGTTACCCATGGACGTTCATATCCACAAGCACAGCCTTCACTTAGCCTCCATTTACTCTCTATGTATGCAAATTCACGCTCCGCTCCGACCAAAGGTCAACTTCTTCATTAATTAAATTATCTTAAACACGTCTCTATAAATTTCAATTTACCAAACAAAGCTGTTTCAAAAACCTTGCAAAGTGCAATCAAAATTGTCCACATGAAGCACTGATACAATCTTTTCAACCAAAATCTTGCTCAAAGATACATAACCAAAACAGCTGTATCATAACTCAAATCATAAAAAAAAAACAAATTAGATTCCCGTTTCTTGTCAACAAGTCTATTTATGGAACGAGGTTGTTTTTGTCACGTCCATCGTTGGCCACGACAAAGTTCAATTTTACCTGCCCTTAATATAGTTTTTGGAAATCACCATCAACTCAACCACACCAAACCTTTACTCAAAATATAATCTTCGAGAGGAAAAAGCAGAAAAAGCACATTTGTACTGATCGTTTCCGTCCCCAGGTACATTCAACATGGCCGGTAAGCTTAACCTTGTCTGACCTTCAGCTTCAGTAAGCGAATTCTAACCAGCTTTTTCACTGGTAGATTGTATTCTTAGCATAGTAGCCTCAATCTGATTGGTGCCACATAGTGCCACATAAATTCCCTGGTGGGGGAGTGCACTTCCATGTGAAATGTACGTGGATGGTCTTCGTCTCGCGTTTTCCTTCTGTTTTAGAATGCCTTTTATTCAAATTTTGCGACAAGCATTCCCGCCCGTCTCACATGGGACTCCCCCCCCCCCCCCGGAACAAAAATACATACATACATACAAACAAACAAACATAGAAAGCGAGAACGTCAGTCTGGCTAAGACCTATGTTTTCAACATAGGTCAATAAAACTTAAAACCAGGAAGGGCGGCATTTTTTTGGCTGTTACTGCACAAAATTGTTATCGGCTTACCTGCACTCGATGTAGGTCTGAGTCCCAGCAGCTCCAATTGTTCAAATATAAATAGGTGGTACCTTGTATAAATGAGGTGAATCACTTTCCCAGTTGTTTCAGTGTTGTTATCACGTACCGTTTCGTCCATGGCCTCTAAACTCAGTAATAACCACTGCCGTTTTTGTGCTTTGAGTTGCAAAACGCGTCAAAATAGTAAGCTGGTGAATGTGATATTCCGCACTAAAGTAATCTTGTTTCTGAGCTGCATAGAAATTATGCGCGCCCAAGTTAAAATTCTGTCTTCATTTCAATCAAGCAGGCACATGAACGCTTCGTACAACTTGTGCTAAAGGACTTGTATACAAAAAAAAACAAACAAAACAAATGTTCAACTACCGCAGCTACAGTGGTGAGATCGCACAGCTTCAATCGACTTTGGACAATGATTACAACAAGCATCAAGCATCTAACACATTTCAAAGCCAATAAGTGGAAGATTTTTTCTGAAATTGCGCTCGTATGGTCACTATGGAGCAGTTTCATTGATTCAATCAGCTTTGTAAAGAGACGCTCCAACACTTTGCAAGGTTTTGGCGCTTTTATCGTTCAGTCATGTGATCGATATTTTTTCCTTTTCCCTTCTTAAAAAATGTTCATATCTTTTCGTAAACTATTCCTCAATTGTGATTGTTACACCAGGTAGTTGTTTGGTTTTTGTTGTTGTTATGGCTGTCAAATCTTGTTGTAGGTGTTAATGTTGTTGCTACATATTGGACGACAACACTAAACAATCTCCTATTGTACTATTTTCATTTCGCATAAAGAAGAGATTGAAAAAAATAAAAAAAAATAAAACCTAGCGCGTTGATTAACCTAATTAAGTAACGTCTCTTTTTTTTTTCTTTGAAGTAATGACGCCAGCTGTGTCAGCTTCTAGTTCTCTCTCCTTCCCTGGTAAGAATGAGTCGCTTTACTCTCATTTCTCCAGTTTGTAAAGTCTATGGCTTTCTTAATTTATTAAATATTAAAGTGCATTGAATATCAGTCTTAAAACAAGGCAGAAGTACTTCACATTTGGACCCAAAAAGACATTAATTTAATTTGAAACCTATAATAGACGAACAGTAAGAAAAGTGGAGAAGTTCTCAGTTGATTTACCTGTTCGATTATTTGAAGAAAACTTTTACAAATCTTGACTTCTCGCAGTTGGTATTATAGAAGTCAAGATGCAACAAGAAGCCCTTCATACAATTTGTAAGCCACTGAGCGACCACAATAGCTCTGCTAGGATTGGGGAGGAGATAAATACCTCGAAAAATACCCAATTGTCCGTCACAAATAAGTGTTTTCAGATTGCGTGGAATTCAAAGTAAGTATCATCAGTATCATCACACTTCACCTTATTCTACTCCCAAATTGTATGCCTATGGTCGTCAGATAGGTGTCTCCTGGCAGCTAGTCTGTTAGGGTTAGTCTGCGCATAACAATTCAGACACCCAATTCCCTGGTGGTATAATTATTAAAATCAATTATTCAAAAGTGAAATAGATACAAAGAGATAGCAGCCTTCTAGTCTAAGATTAAAAAAAAACTTTCAGAAAAAAGCCTCCAGGAACACGAAAATGACTTTAAAACGACCATTGGCGACTTTCAATCGGTGCAACGTCATAAGCTAATAAATCCACTACCCTTATCGAATTGCATAAAGGGATGTTGGTTCAGATACGAGAAGTCATATGCTAGTGCTTATTAAAAAAACACTCGGGTGTGATCAAGCAGAGAAGGGAATGCGTGTACAAACCCCAACCAACTAGCCGCCAGGCGACGCAAGTCTAACGAACCTGGGATCAGTACTTTCGGAATTCTAGAGAGACAAGAAAAACGTGTATAAATTTTAAATCAAAGGAGAAAAGATTGAAGTTGACAAAAGAAAAAAAATCACTTGACAGGAAGTATAATAATTCTTAAACATATTGACATAAAAATCATATCTTTGACAAGTTTGCTTTGTCCTGTTTAACTTCATTAAGCAAACATTAAAAAAATGAATGTTTAGCATATTCCTGTAAATACAAAGGCTTGTTTAAAGAGTACAAACTTGGGTCATTTAAAGAGGGTTTTTTTTGTTTTTGTTTTTGTTTGTTTGTTTGTTTGTTTTTCAGTGATAATTCCAACGCCAGCTTCGTCTTACATTCTTTCCACGGCCTCGCCTGCTGGTAAGAAAACAATTCTGGTTCGTTTGTGGAAAGAGGTGCTTAGTTTATTTAACAGTTATAATAAATGATATTGAACAATATTCTGCAATGTTGTGCACTTACTTCTACATTTGGCTTTACTGAAGACATTACTTATCCCTACTTAGGCTTAAGACTAGTTGGAGGAAGCTGGAAAGGAGAGGGAAGGGTAGAGATATTTCACCGTGGCAGATGGGGGACGGTTTGTGATGATGACTGGGACCTCTACGACGCGCGAGTCGTGTGTCGTGCGCTTGGCTATCCTGGGGCCGCTAGTGCTCCAAGAAGGGCTTACTTTGGTCGTGGAAGTGGCGTCATATGGCTGGACGAAGTACGATGCTTGGGAAATGAAATGTCCCTGGAGCGTTGTCGGCACCATGGTTGGGGTAATCACAATTGTGGGCATGATGAAGATGCATCGGTCATCTGCTCAAGTAAGGTCACAGTCCAGGTTGACATTTTGTTGCTATTATTTACAGGCTGTCGGTTAACAATAAGAACCCCTGACCCCTGTTACGTCACGTCAATTAACCCAATTCAGTCCGAGAGGACGAGAGTTTGCCTGCAGGGGCCTTGTTTTTAGTATGTTAGCAAAAGCCACTTTGGGAATTTTCAAATCTGGTATGACATGTCATTTTTTTTTCAATTTTGCTGCTGCTGTGGTAACCAAGATTAATGAAAAATTAATTTTTAAGTTTTTTATCGCAGTATAATCTGAAGGGAAATTTGTGAATCAAGAAATTAAAATAACTCCCGTGTCTAAAAATATCCTTGAAGCCAACTGAAGTACACACCGTACTGATACAGACGAGGTCATTTTATTTTGGTGTGGTAATTCCAAAGTCTGGTTCCTTTAATTAATTATGGGAAAAAAATGAAGCGTGATGTTTATGATCTTTTTTTTTTTTAATAAACCTTGGTGGTGATGCTGAGACAAATTTCCTCAACAAAGACCCTGAAACATCCTGAAAAAAATGAAAGTCGACATTTCATCAAAGTAGTTTTTTTCGTTAAGTACCAATGTTAAAGCCTCAGGTTTGGGCCATTCAAGTAGCAAGACCCTGGTGCACTGGGAAGATTCTCATGCTATAAGAATGACGAAAAATGCTTGGAATTGATACCCTACAGTGCCCTTTCAGCCTAAAAACGATTCACAAGAGTTGCTACTTAACCACGATTAAACACAAAAATATAAAATGGAAACAAAAAAAAATACTCATATCCCGGCTCTTTGCTTCAACAGCCAAATATTCGTCAATTTGGATTGTTACACCAGGTATTTGTCGTCTCTGTTATTATTATGGCTGTCAAAATTTTTTTGTCTTTTTCCTCACCACTTTTTTTTTCAACATATTCAATATATGGCGCTGTAAGATAAGTGGACGTTACGGTACACAAAACACTTGACTTTCAGTAAGGCATTATGATCTGTTTCTCATTTGGGCTTAAACGAAACTCCATGTATTTTACGAAGAATAACAAGGGAAGAGTTAGAAAAAAAATTCAGAGTGGCCTGTTAACCAAAGCAACATTTATGAAAATTATTATGCAATTATCTGAGGCAAAATTCAACTAACGAAATTTGGCTGCCTTCAGTTGGGGATATAGGAATAGAGAGAAGGTGCAGTCTCATCTAGTGATAACCTACTTAAAATCTTGTTCGGCACAAATTATGAAGTTATTTGAAGGCAGCTCCACAAGTAAGGTGGTAAGTGCTTTGTTTCGCAGTGGCTAATTTCCATAAAAAAAAACCTAAACTGAAAGTGTTGTATCATTTTCCTGTATACTAAGCGCACAATCTTTTGTATTGCTTATTTTTGTTTGTTTGTTGTGTTTCCGTTTTTCGTTCAATGTTTTTACAGTGATAAGGCCAACGCCAGCCTCGTCTTACCTGCCTTTCACGGCTTCTCCTCCTGGCAAGAAATAGAGCAACTTCCTTGATGTCTTAGCTACGGGACACGTCTTTTTTTTTTCACCAGATTGGTGACACGGGTTGAATGGAGGTGAGTGGGAGTGGGGATAAGAGTTCGACCCACATTTTCTCTCCACCTCCCTTACCAGGTGTACCAGCGATAAAATGCTGGAGCTAGTCTTGTGGTGGGCTAGCACCTCATCCAAAGTAAGAAGACATACTCTAAGTTGCTTCAGAAACTAGATCCGGTCGAGTGGGCCGTACATCTATACCAAGATTTCACCTCACCAACATAAAAGTATTGAAAACTTCATCCAGGTGGTGCCAAGTCGAACGTCTCTTTGAAATTTATTTTCTATTAAGATTAAAAAAAAAAAGCAAATACGACATCTGCATTTCTCGCATTATTTACGTGGATGTGACGTTTTCTCGTGTATTTGAAAGCGAAACCAAACTCCCCCGAAATAAGCTCTTGAGATCATATGTCTACATTACCATCGATTTCAGTGATGCGCGACTTTTCTTTTCAAAACACCTCAGCACTTTGCAATACGCTTCCATCAATCATACAAGTGTTACACTTTACAGCGCAATCGACATTCAAGTCCTAGGAATCCTCGAACCAGAGCTCTTCTCTCCCCCATTTTTTGACGAAGGGAGAGAAGAGCTCTGGGAAATCCTGGGACGGATCCAGCTCTGATTGGTTTTCAGTTAGAACAATGAAAACGCTTCTGATTGGACAATCTGTTACGCGCAAAAATATGAACGTGCGATGCACAAACGATGAACGTACATGCGCGCAATGAACGTACATGTGCTGTGAAAGCCAAATACCCAGATTTTAGCTACGCTCACCTGGAGTTTCCTAGAGCACTTCGCTCCCTCAGTTATGCAGATGAGAAGTGTTCTAGAGTCGAGAAGGAGTTCTAGGTTGAGCTCGAAGGTATAAAGATGGCGTTTAATTATCCCGTAAAGTTGCACTGGCTAGCCATATATTTACTAGTAACAAGAGCCGTTGATGTTCCAAGATTTTCTTTCGTACACTTCGGAATATTGCCAGATTATACTCCTGATGAATAACATGTCATGTGTGTCATGTGTTATTTTCAGGTCAAACTAGAACTTGAATTGCAATTGCGCGATAAAATCAAACACTTTCCATATAAGGCATGATTGACGGAAGCGTATTGCAAAGTGCTCAGAGGTGTTTTCGCGTAACACTGAAATCGACAGTAACAAAAAAAGTAAATAATAATATGTTCTTCTCTTAATAATTCATTAAAGCATAGTTATATTATAGTACCACATTAATTGATAACAAGTGGATTAATCCTGATCACAGCAATCTATATTTATTATAATTCTTGACAGTACTACCTTTTGACGCTTATTTGTCATCGGTTTTTCAAACCCGGCCTGAGTTATAACTTTTAAACGGCTGGACGAATAATCACCAAATTTTCGTGCTTTTCCTAAAATTTATCAGAGAAAATTTTCCTGTGTCAATGACGTGTCTATGATGATTGACGTTTCCATAGCAACTGTCTACTCAGAAGTGTATTTTGACTATTTTCTGTCATTTTCAAGCTTTTTTCAGGTTTTCCCCTTTCGTTTGTTAGAAGAAGACAATTTTTTTTACTTTTGTGTGCTTGTTTTGACTAAGAATGTTTCTTAGAACAAAATCATACATTTTTGGTGACGTCATTGTCAGCTGTATGACTGCAGGTTTGGGATTCAAGATGGCGGCCTCAAATTCAAAATGGCGGGTTTGTGACGTTATTGTGACGTCACGACATGTCAAAATTGGCACGTCATAAGCCCAATCTGTTAAGCTAATGACGTGCTACAAACGTGCCAAGTTTCATTGCAATAGCTTTAATACTTTCCTAGGCTCAGAAACTCAAAAAAAGCCCAGACAGAATATGGTTAACTGTATTGGAAGGAAAAGTTCAACTTCATTCATTGCTTATTCTCTGCACAGTACGATTTTTTTATGGAACCTAGTTATTGGCGATCGATTCAGAATATTTTAGCTTATTTTTAAAGGTAGTTAATATTGCTAAAAAAGTCATCTCAGTGTTATGGCCTCCCTCCTCGTTTCGAGCTTTTTCTTCCTACTTTTGGAATACAAAAGAATTTTACAGTTGGAAATCAACAAGAATGAAGTAGTTGGAGCCCATTTGGTTAAAGAAGCAAATTTTGCCGCGTTTTTGTGTACGGCAAAGTTCAACTTCACTAAGCCCCATTTGTTAAGTTTCGATGAGTTCGAAGTTGTCCCAAACACTAACATGGATAACCCAAGCCAGTTTTAAGAAGGGCTTAGTACAATGTTTCTGCTGTCTATTGAACGAGGATTGAGACCATTTGGAGTTTCGGCACATGTTAAATTATTTCACAGAAGTTAGTTTCCAAGTCAGTGTCTACGTTATCATCAAAACCTGCCTTTTAGTTTGGAATTGTTCGTGCTCAGTAAATTTCGTTACTGCTACCTCATAAATGTCTACTTAATGAAAACTGAAGACTTGTTCTGTTGATGTAAAGTGTTTACGTTTTGCTCTGCGCTTTAGTTTACCAGCGTGATGCAAGTTTAAAGTACTGATTTTCAAGATTAATTTCCTGTGATGTTGATCTCCCGAACCCGAGAGTCGATTTCCTCGTTTTTTCGAAATTAAAGCGCTTCTGGCGAAAATGAACTTTATCAGGTTTTTAGCTTTACCAATACTTAATTATGTGCAAAATATAAAAGAAATCGATTTTTCATTTTCTGCCACAAAATCGAGATTTTGCTTGATTTTTACTGAAAGTCAATCTTGAGTAGGCTGTTTATGTGCTTCTCTTCGAGCCACACATTGTCTGCGCTCGTTGGTCACGTGAGTATCTATATATATATATTATTTACCAGCCGGGAGGTCCATATAGGGAAAAACTGTGCCCCAGGGCTTGGGTAAGCGTACTCAAGACCGAGGGCACAGTTTTTCCCTACATAGAACTCCATTCAACTCCCTATACGTGCGTTTCCTCCCACGACCAAGGTTAAAATTATTAAGCTTATGAGAAAGAGCCGCTGGCAAACCGTAGGGATAATGAATTGACTGACGATAAAACAGAACTTAAAATGTGTCATAAACAATAAGCGTTAAGAACAAACCCCTGATAGATCATAGCAAGAATAAGGAAATACTGGATTGAACTAATTAATGATCTAATTTCTTATAAAAACTCGCGTTCGTAAGCTTTGTCTTGTTCAAAATGAACGCACAGGTTTAAATTTGGTTTTGATAAAAGTTCTCAAAAATAAGTAAGACTTTTAATGAAAAGTACTCACACTGTATAGACTCTGCCGGCATATCTTAGTATTTTAAGCATTTTCAGTTATTCGTTCATTGTCAGTATTTTTGCAAATGGATATTTTAAGAAAACTACGCTGGAAAAACGTGTTGACATGGGGCAGTATATTTGCTCCTTTTCTAGATCTTTTGTTTCAAAGACGACTGTCTTCCGGCGAAGGAGACTTCAGATAATATTCTCTCCACTAGTTTTTAGGGTATCCACGCGCGAGAAGGCGTGTTTTGAAATTAGAGAGAGATTCCTGGAAATCTTTTTCCGAGGAATTTGTTCGTAGAAGTCTAATAGCTTTGCCTTTGATAAAACCTCTTTTGACACCTGGTGGGTGACAGGAGGTATAATGTGTGTACTGAAATGTTTCAGTCGGTTTATAGTGGGTTTTTATGTCAAGGAAAGCGCCTTTTTGGAATCGTTCCCCTTTATAAATAACCGTGTCAAGGAATGTGATTTCCTTGTCTGGAATTCAGCTGTAAATTTTATTGTTGGATGAAAACTGTTTGCTTGTTCAAGAAATAAATCTATTTCTTGTTTGTCGATGTCCCATAGAGATGTCCCGTCATCGATGAAACATTCCCATACTGTAGGTTTTATTCTGCTTTGGCTCAGTATTTTTGTTTCGATGTTTGTCATGAAAATGTTGGCAATAGCTATCTATCAAGTTGCTATACGAGCCAGATTCAACGTACCTAATATGCCGAAAGCGGTATAGAAATCACATTGAGTCGCTTAACAAACGATCAGAGGTCAAATTTAACTGAGAATAACAAACAGTGCGCGCGAGCCACCAGCCACAAGAATCCACAGGTTATCAGAAAATTGATGAGATATGACCTCGAGATCAAAGTCTTACAAAAGATGCGACGCCTAAGTTGTAACGGCTCAATTCAGTCACCATATAAAATTCCTTCAAACTAAACCCACTACAAAGAAGCAAAAGTGGTCAAGGACCGAGATAAGGCGCAGCGAACAAAGACGTGAAGTAGGAGTCGCGTAGGCCTTCCAACCCCATTTTATATCCGTGTTGCTAGATTGATCCATAACATAAGTCCATCTGTCCCAAAGCATGAAGTATACTCAGCAAGGCTAAATGGAACTCTTTATCTTCGATTTACAAAAGGAGACTTACTTGCATTGCCTACTAAACAAGGGGCGGATCCAGGGGGATGGGTGGATTGGGTTGCTAGCCACCCCCCTCTTTGGGGTCGTTTAAGCCTGAAATTATAAAAGGGAACAAAACAATCACTGAGGCTATCGTTATTTCAGGTCAGCCCCTTCCTCCTCCAAAAATCCTGGATCCGCCACTGCAAGCTTACCAAAACTTAAACCCAGATAGCATTAGGAGTCTTTTTACGGAACATATAACCAGCCATAATTTGAGATTTGAACACACACGTTCTGAGTCTAAAGCACTTAACAATTCATTTTCTCACTACGCCAGTATTATTTGGAATAGTCTACCAGTTCAGCAGAGTCATGACAACTCCATCATCTTTTACCCCTTTCACTGCTTACTTAAAAAAAAAAACGCATTTTTTACGGTTAAAGCGGGGGTTTTGAGTGCTAGGTTGCCAAATGCCACTAAACTTTGCTACAAAAACATTTCTTTACAATTAAATTAGATTTTCAACCAGTTTTTGTTGTAAATTGTACAATATTTTGCTTGCACGCATACGCATAAGCCAAAATTTGAACTTCAAAATTTAGCTTACAACATACAAAGCGCTTAATAGTCTCGCATCGGCTTTGTTGTGATCAATCCTTATTACATTTGAGGGCTTTATTAAATTTGTGGTCAGTTGTTCTTACATTTGAAGATTTAATTGTTTTTTTCTTTTGATGATTCATTCCCAATTTTTTCTCGCTTCTTTTCTTCCCTTTTTCTCTCCCGCCATTTTCTCTTTATCTTCTACCTTTTATCTCCTTCCTATCCATGCCACTGGAAACGTTTTGGCCTCAGCCCTTCAAAAAACCTGGAAGTGGAACATTGATTAACTATAGGTGACTTGGCCTATTTTACCACCAATTCTGCACCCAAAATTGGACACATTTTTTTTGGAATAGCTCTGCCAGAATTTGGTTGATGTTGAAAATGGACACACGTGTGGATGGATCTGTCCTTGCTGTGTTAGCTGCTTATCAAAACAATCTGGTAGCGTCAAAAATGATGACATCACAAGTGGCTCAATGTCTACCCCTGTAAATGTCGACAAAACTCGACGTTCGCAGCGAAAGTGTTAAGGCGAAAATCAGAAGGTTCTGTAAGACTTAATAGGTCAATTTTCCTTTGGATCTTGCTCTACAGTAACAAATAAGAACATTGATGAGTTTTACCTCTGATCTTCCTGAACATGATTATCACTTACAAACACCTGTGTAAATAGCAAATTTGGTTGCTTGCCTTAAGTGTCCATTACTCATGACATAAGATGGTACTTTGAAATGGGGAATTAATAGGTCCAAAACGCCATTTGAAAGGAAAACAAGACCTTGGTCCACGCCATCATTTACTGTAGTCGCAACTCACTGCGCTATAGTAGAACTTTCAAGCAGTACACTCCTCTTTTTTCTGATCTGCATTCGCTCCCCATCAAATATCGCATTGACTTCAAAATTTAGGTTACAACATACAAAGCCCTGAATGGTCTCGCACCGGTTTTATTGTGATCAATCCTTATTACATTTGAGGGCTTTATTAAATTTGTGGTCAGTCGTTCTTACATTTAAAGATTTAATTACATTTGTGACCAATTATTACGTTTCTGGCTTTTCCAGGGTATCACTTAGGCAATTCTTTTCCATCGAAATTTTCAAACGATGGAAAGAAATTCCTCTTTACTGTCCATTAAAAAACCGGTACACTCGGTACACTCGGTACAGCCGGTACACTCGGTGCACTCGGTACAGCCGGTACACTCGGTACACTCGGTACAGCCGGTACACTCGGTACACTCGGTACAACCAGTACACTCGGTACACTCGGTACACTCGGTACAGCCAGTAAACTCGGTACACTCGGTACACTCGGTACACTCGGTACAGCCGGTACACTCGGTACACTCGGTACAGGCGGTACACTCGGTAAACTCGGTACGCACTCAGTACAGCCGGTACACTCGGTACACTCGGTACACTCGGTACAGCCGGTACACTCGGTACGCTCGGTACACTCGGTACACGCGGTACACTCGGTACACGCGGTACACTCGGTACACGCGGTACAGCCGGTACACTCGGTACGCTCGGTACACTCGTTACAATCGGTACAGCCGGTACAGCCGGTACACTCGGTACAGGCGGTACACTCGGTACACTCGGTACACTCGGTACACTCGGTACACTCGGTACACTCGGTACAGCCGGTACACTTGGTACACCCGTTACAACCGGTAGAACCCAGAGGTTCAACTGACACGATCCTTTGGTTTGAGGTCTTCTCGTTCTTAAGGAACAGGTCTCCCTGCACCGATCGAAAGCGGCACTATGACTGGCTTGTTAGCGAGAAGAATAGCTAGGACACTTTGCACGAAATGATGTGATGTATGAAGAAAGGGGACCTAATAGTAGGTTTACTAGTAAAACAAAAAAGTCGACTTTAAGACCAATGTGAAATAATCAACGACACATGTACCACATCATTCCGTGAAAAAATATTCTATTGTTCTCGCTAACTAGCTAATCACAGAGCCGCATTGAATCGGTGCAGGCCTGCTCTGTTAAATCAAATGGCCTGTCAATAACTAAGAAAGCCACAACTCGATAAAAGCAAGTCAGCAAAGTATTGTCAGCAAAAACACAGGATTACTCGCCTTTTCAGCGAATAACCAGGCCTTTTATTCCACTGCCGATTTTTCCTTTCACTTTACAACGGTTATTGAGAGAAAAGTTCAATTTTAAGAAGAAAAATCCAACGTTTCGTTCCGCTGGGGTAAGATGTCTTCACTTCAAGATTTCCATGGATTTCGGAGCGGGCGGAATCGTATCGTGACCGGGCAAGTTCGGGAAATTCGCCCGCTTCCGGAACCAATCAGATTGCAGGATTTCGAGAATTCCGCCCTCTCACAAACTGAAAAATATATATATTTATTATTCAACACATTGTAACATTGTCCAAATATGGTCAATCCGCACTTAATATTCGTCGTCTGTACGCAACAGATATCCTGCGATATACGTAATTTCGTCGGCAGAAAAATGGCAGGACGTTTTAAAAACGTAACAACCTCTGAAGTAAACGAAGTAATTAACAACGCTGTTCCCGAAAACACAAAGAAAGCAACCAAGTTTGCCGTCAAGATTTTTAATGGTTAGTACATAAATTTTTATTGCTTACATTTTTGCTCACGAACCGGCAAATTACAATTAAGCAAAACAATAATGCAACTTTTTCAGCCCATTTTTGTATCGTCCCGTTCGCTAACAAAGACTCTGAACGAGCAATAACCTTTTTTTCAGATTGGTTCTCGCAACAAACGGAGTTTTCGACTTCTCTTGAAGATATGGAAAAGAGCGAGCTTGCAAAATGTCTTGAAAAATTTTACCTTTCTGCTAGACAGAACGATGGGGGCTACTATAAAGCTACTAGCCTTAGAAGCATTAGAGCTGGTCTTGACCGATATTTGCAAAGCACAGAGCTCAAGAAACCATTCAGTATCATGGCGGACCCAGAGTTCATCTAAGCAAACAAGGCAGTAGATGCATTTGTCAAAACACTGAGAAAAGATGGCGAAATTGCTGGAGTAGTGCACAAAGAAACACTCACCCGAGAAATCGTTGAAAATCTTTTCCAGTCTGGTCAGTTAGGTCCGGCTGACTCAAAAAATCCCTCTCAACTCCAAAATACCGTTTGGTTTTACATTTCTTTATATTTCGCAAGCGAGGTCGCGAAAACCAAAGAAAAATGACCAAACAGATGCTGGTTCTGAGAACAACGCCAAATGGCCGTCAGTATTACGAAATCAACCGCAGCGTAGCTGGTGCCTTGCCAAGCACAAAAAACCACCAGGGAGGAATCCAAGACGATGAAGACGAGTCCGACGCAAAGATGTTTGAACTTCCAGGTTGGGCGAGATGTCCAGTGCAGACCGTCAGAAACTATCTTCTTCATTTAAATCCTGACGCCGACTATTTCTACCAGAAGCCTCGAGCGCTCAGTGCAGGAAAGTTCAATCCTGAAGTTGACCCAATATGGTTCTGCAATTCTCCACTAGGTGAGAGACCCCTTGGAGAAATGATGAAGAAGATGACATCTAAGGCTGGCATCTCTCCGCATTTGACCAACCACTCCATTAGAGCCACCACAGTCACTGTTCTCGGTAAAGAAAATATCGAAGCCCGCCGCATAAGAGCTGTAACTGGCCACAAAAGCGATGCCAGCATAGATTCTTACAATAATAGACCATCCCTCCAGCAGTTCCAGCAAATGTCAAACATCATTTCGTCGTTCGTTTCTGGCCAAGAGGAAAGTACCGACGCAGCTATGGCAGCTTCAACAGCAACACCTGACCAAGCACGTAAACCCGAAGCATCGCCATTTCCACTGCGAGAAGCTAACCAGAACCTTCTCCTCCAGCAGCAATTCCAGCAGTTTCAGCAACAGCCCCAAGGATCATTTTTTGGCTGTACATTCAATATTACAAATAATTATAACTTTTGAACAGTGGAAGTGAGTTTTGTACCACAATATTGAAGAAAATTTTCGAGCAATTGGTGCATTCGACATGTCGTTGTATTTTGATCAAGAGTTTTGCCAACGCTCTCGATTTCATTCAAACTTTGACAAAGGCGGCAATTTCATTCATGCATGTCCGCGCGGTAAAATGTTACAAATGTCTTGTTTAAAACAAATAAAAACCGTCTCCAGCTTCTTCGCAATACGACTGTGTTTTGCTATCAATGTGTTGAATAATAAAACAATTATCCTGGCTGATTTTAGCCAACTCGGCCTACGGCCTCGTCGGCTAAGTATCAGGCGATATTCGGCGCGATTTCGCAGGATAATTGTTAAATATATTGGGAGAGAAGTTTGCCACATTTGTCATGCATGGTGGATTTTCTCGTGTTCATTTTTTGGTTGTTTAACACTTTTAAAATATTAAGCTTCGGTTCAAACCAGTTCAGGAAGGCTATAAACAGCGACGGAAACAACGCAGAAATATGGATAATCATATTTTATTCTGAATTATTTAATATTTCTGTCATGTGAAGCGGATTTGTTACATTCCCATATGCAAAACACATCATATGCCTGGGCTGCCTGTGATGTAACTAGTGTCACCCAAGAAGTGAGAGAGGGAGTACTATTGACTGGTTTCAAGTATAATAAATCTTGCTGCCGGAAAATCATACCACCTATTAGATTTCTAAAGTTTTCGTGAGCTCCAAAAATATATGTCCTTGGAAAAATCTTGAAAATAGCATTGCCACAAAACTGAATTTCAATCCGCTGCGCTTGTTTGTCCCATGTCAGCTGTAAGTGCGATCGCTAAGAGCGAGGAAAATGCCTTAATGAGCTGTTTAGTTGTTTTCTCAGTTCAGACTGAAAAGAAAGGGAAGTCCAAAATTATCGCTACATGCAGTAAAAGATAGACATGACGCATCAAGTATGCCATTCACGTGCAGTCCTCTCAATAAAACTTCAGTTCGCTTAGCGGGTACGCAGCACGCAAGTAATGTGAGTACATTTATACTTACTTATGTTTGCTAGATCAGCCAAAATGCACGCTTTCCAAATAATTGTTATATTTTACACGTATATATCATAACAAGAAAACATGTTTCTCGACTATATTCCGAGAAATCTCCAAGCCCTGCCCACGAGAACGCTTTTCGCTCCGTTAATTGAATTGCGTAATAACGTTAATTTTCGACTGTTGTTAGAGATTTTACAGTTAACGCCTCCATTTCAGAGTTAGAGGTAAGACTATCTCATTTTCTTCTTGTTTTGACGTAATTTGAAGCCACATTTGTACGCATTAGCGTACCGTTTATATTGTAACTGAGGCGAACACATACTGGTACGAATTCAGATCGGTTCCATACAAATCTTTGTTTCTGATAACATGAGACCGGCTTGAAAACTTACGTTATCCTCGTTTTACTCATACGGGTAGCTGATCACACAAGAATGAGTCAGACCGGTGACTGAAACCCGATATTTTACCGTTTTAATAACAGCTCGATTCAAATTTCACAATTTGATCCATCGCCCGGACTGACTTCTTACGTTAATCCGTCGCCGTTTTGATTGGCTACTAATCCCAATTGACATCAGAGTTATCAGATTGCGATAGAGGGCTTAACTTGATTGGATAGATATAAAGGATTGGTTTTGGTTTTACTCCTGATTGCCTTGTTAAACCACATCTAGCCAAAGTTTTCGGTTGACGGAAATTAAACAAACGTCTAATTATGAAAAAGATACTTCTGTGTACGGGCTGCTCGCAAAAGCAAATTTCTAATTTCTTTTCGTTGCAAGATTTAGACAATGGCAATCGGACCAAAACCTTTCTTGTGTTATCAGTGATTCTGTGTGTTTGTCAAATGAAAAGGAGAACAGGGGAAGGATAGGAGAAGGAGGGGAGCTGGATGTCAAAGAGGGGAGAGCGGTTGACATTAGCGGATCAAGTTTCACCCGTTATGGCTAAGTGATGACGTGCTGATTTAATTATCATTTTTATCATAACAATCCAAACAAAAAATCCTCTCTACAAAGTTTTAAATCTCAAATGAATAACTTTTCTCATATAGGAATGGCCGATGCTTGTTTCAATAACCCTGCTGGTGTCGCTGATCCCGGTATCATTCCTGATAATCAGATCAGCGCCTCTTCGTACTACAGGAGCTATTTTTCGTACTACCTTCCCTATTACGGCCGACTGAACGGTACCAGAGGGAATGGCTGGTGTGCATCATCCTGTTGTTCTAATCAGGACTGGCTTCAAGTTGATCTCGGGAGAACAATTGAAGTATGTGGTGTGGCCACCCAGGGACACAGGGGACGTGGCCGCAATTCCGTGGTTACAGACTTCAAGCTGTCCTACTCATTTGACGGAAACGTGTGGACTACCTATTTAGACACCAATTCCACCCCAAAAGTGAGATTCGAATTTCGGTAGTGAAATAAATGCTATATAAACCAAGTGTATGGGGATTTGAAGGTTAATGTTTATGTCCCAATAGTTTTCATCAAGATTCAAGAATTGCTTATTGGCGAATTTCAAGTAAAATCGTCGAAGAGATAATCACATCACCGAATTCTTTGTAATTTTCGACACGGATTGACGTAAGACTGCTGCAAATGCTTACATTTTACTTTTGGGTATTTGATGTTGGTTGTCTAGCCAAGAAAGAAACGGAAGGCTGGGTGAGTACCTACGAAAAACAAACAAACAAACCAGCAAACAAACAGGCAGAAACAAATAAACACAAAAAAAGCAAACAAACAACATTATTCCACCAAATACCGGCAGGAGCAATACAATAATAGCTAATAATCACTCTGCAAAATGCGTCAGGCGAACAGGGACGTCTCCATGGCCAACGAATGTTTTTTGCGTGTGTGTGTGTGTGTGTGTGTGTGTTCATCAAAGGATCACACCAATGTAACCAAGGATGTATTACTAGCGAATAAAGAGGCTACTTTAGCCAAAAAAAGAAAACAGTTCATATTCAGCATGATTGACCCTCCAGAAACTAAATTGAGTCAAACTTTATAGTTTGCTTTTGTTGTCACACTTGCCCTCATGCCAGTATAGATATATTATCAAATCAAACCCAGACTTGTTGAAATCATAACTTATTTAAGCACGTCAAGTAGTTTCGCCCGGTCCACAAAAAATAAGCAAAAACCAAACAAGTAAACAAGCAAAAAAAGAAAAAAAAATCCTAAGCTTATAACACTCACAGTGGTCAAGCGTCAAATTTTCCATTAGGAAGTGGCGGGACCGTATTTGACAGAAAACTGAAGTCTCGGGTTCGATTGTTTTTTTAAGAAAGGTCTACGCGCCTACGCGAGCCTTGAATTTTACCAGTCTAGACCCATCAGACCCTTTATGAAGAAAATGATAAAATCCATGCTGGCGAAAACTAGCCATCATTTCAGAAAAAAAAAAAGCTTACCTTTTTTTAAAGGCTGCTGATGTGTATTTAAGTGAGTGAACGATAGGACTGTTTGTTTGTTTTTTTTTTCAAGCATTTTCACAGGAATAGAAACAATAGCAATGTGGACCAAACCAGTTTACCTGTGCCAGTATTTGCAAGATATATTCGCTTTCATCCAACTAACCAATTTCATTGGAACTGTCTTAGAGTGGAGGTGTATGGCACCGCTTGTGAGTAGTAATTTTTCTTTCTTCCTTTGCTCGTGAAATATTTCCTAGGAGGGAAAAACAAAGGCAGAAAAAAAAATCGGAAGCTCTCGTAGGCTAGATGATTCAGAAATGATTTAATATAAGCTACGTACTACAGCCCCTGCCTAGATCAGACACAACTAGACGAATATTTTTTTTCTTTGTCATGTCAGTCTTGTTGTTTTGTTTTCCTTTTTTGCACAAGAAAAATTACATTACTTGATGTTAGTGTAATACAATTTATTTTTGAACAAAAAATATCAAATTGAATTTGTTTCTCCAGTGACAACAACAACAACACCAGGCGCAACACAGTCAACAACAGCAGGTAAATTCTGAATTATCTAACAAATCGTGAAGCTTTGCTGTGCCAATGTTTACTTGAGATAAGATCGAATTTCAGGGATAATACATGATAAACCCAAGTCTTTTTTGGTACCTTTGCTGGCGATACTTGTCTTTATATCGTTTGCTTTGAGATCTGCTATCAGCCTTTCATGTTCCTAAGTTTGTTTTATTGATCACCAGACAAAAACAAACAAACAAACAAACAAACAAACAAAACAAATATCAGTAAGTCACTGACAAGGTTTATTAATTTTTTAATTTTTTTTTTCAGTGATAAGTCCATCGCCATCTTTTCTTACCCACTTTTCACGGCCACGCCTTCTGGCAAGAAGGCAGTTGTAGTTCATTTGTCAACTAGCTGCTAAGATTATTTAACCGCCAAACGCCTTTGCAGAAAAGTCTGCAACCTTTTGTACTGCATTGCTTATATTTTCTTCTAACGCCTTCAACGTAATACAATAAAACAATAATAATAAAACGCTTTTATCCTCGTCTATCCTTGGCTTTTCGATAATGTATTCTAAAGTTGCACATCACTTTCCTTTTTCTTTCAAACTACAATGTAATTTACAGTTTTGGTCGCTCTTTGAAGAGAAAATTTGAATTCTATCCGTTAACTGCCGCAGAGATTCCATGAGATCATGCATGCGCAACGTTGATCAATTCGCGCTTGCTTGAAGGCATGGTCGGCTAATCTGAAAGTTTTTCTGTTTAACTTGGGGAAAATCTTAATCCATCCGCCTCTGCAAGGCTTGCTTATCAGCGTGTCCTGGCTGATCTGAAAGTAACAATCTTTCTCGTAAGATTGTAAGAAAGGAGGAATGAGAAAATAATGAGAATAGTCTATCAAAACAAGCCCTATGAACTCGTTTTTTTAATTATTTAAATGCCCTCAGCTGGTGATACAAAACACAAGAGGAAACATAAAACACATGATACAATTTGTACGGAATCGTCCCACATTTCACAGGATAAAGAGCTGATCTTGTCTGTCACAAATAAGTATGAGATGTTACAGAACTAAAGAAACACAAAAAACACTGGATGTTGTAATGTCACAGATCTGAGGGTATCAGTGATATTAAGATGAACTCTGTTTCATTAAGCGTAAGCACTTTTGAAAGAAAAATGCTCTCAAAAACAATCTTTAAAATGAAGAAAATAAATAAATAAATAAGTATCATCATCATCATCATCACCATCATCAGCTATTGTGTAGCAGTGATAACACATTTTGATGCACGGAAAGTTACCTGAAAAACATGATAATAATAATAATAATAATAATAATAATAATAATAATAATAATAATAATAGTAATAATAATAATAATAACAATAATAATAAGTATTATTATTTTTATTATTACTAATTGGAATATATATTTTGCTTTGCAGTGAAAAGTCCCACCCCAACTTCGTCTTACATGCCTTTTACGGCTTTGCCTTCTGGTAAGAAAACGATTGTTGTTCATTTGTGAACCAGGTGCTAACATTATTGAACCTCAAAATGATTTTGCAAAATATTCTGCAGTCTTAATATACTGTACTACTTAGAAATGAGATGCGTCGTGTCAGAGTTATTGTTAGTCCTTTTCTATTCCTGAGATAGAAATGTAAAACGTAAATTATCTTTTTTTTAGGTTTAAGACTTGTTGGAGGAAGTTGGCAAGGAGAAGGAAGAGTAGAGATATTTTACCGTGGATCTTGGGGAACGGTTTGTGATGATGACTGGGATATAAACGACGCGCGAGTCGTGTGTCGTGCACTTGGCTATCCTGACGCCATCAGAGCTCCAAGGAACGCTTACTTTGGTAATGGAAGTGGCATCATATGGCTTGACAACGTGGAATGCTTGGGGAATGAAATTTCCCTGGAGCGTTGTCGGCACAATGGATGGGGTAATCACAATTGTGGGCATCACGAAGATGCATCAGTCATCTGTTCAAGTAAGGTCAAAGTCAAGGCTAAGGTTTTCTTGTTATTATTTGCCCCATCGAGCAGAATGGTCGGACATTTACGCATAATAATGAGGTACCGTGGCGAGCCATTCAAGCATGAACGCTCCATAAAAGCGCCGCAATAAGAGAGAAAAGGGACGAATCTGACGAAGTTTACTCACTAAAATCGCTATTTCAAAACACTCACAGGCTACTTTTTTAAGATGAAACAGCGGATTTTTGTAGTTAAAGGGCATATTTACAACATTATGTGAAAAACAGGAAAATACAACGAGAACAACTTCCAGACTTTTTGCTTTCAAAAATGTGCATTTTCGGTTTTTGGATGGGCATAGACCCGTATTAAAATTCAGCTTGGAGTCTTTTTCGAAATAAGCAACAAACTCCGTATGAAACAGCGGATTATCGAAGATACGTGTTTCCCCTACAGCTGGTAGTTTTTTCGTCCAAATTCGAGCAGAAGAAGTTCCAGTCTTTTACGCTTGAAAATCCGAGGTTCAAAATTCGCGCGTGTTCCGAGCCAAGTCTTTGTCTTACCGTATAACAATGGTTACCAGGAATAAACAGTAAGTAGGTAAACTCTATTGTAATAAACTAAATGCAGTCATCTGTAAATGGAGTATTTATCCATTTTTTTTTTTTTGCGGTTTTCCCCGAAGATCCCCTCGAAAGGTCATTTTCAACCTTTTTTTCGGGACAGAAATGATTGAATGCCACGATTTCTTTCCGTTTATGTAACAAATTAAACAACTGAACATAATTCACTGGCCATAGATTCTATGATAATAACGTCGAAATAATAAGAGCCGTCTTTTTTATATGTTCTTCACAGTATTTTTTGAAGGTAACTTTTTAGTGAAGGAATTGCAAATTAAATAACCGTTTCGTGGACGAGATCTCGTGGTTGTTGCACAGGAAGCCCAGGCTCTCGAGCAGACCACTTTAGTGGCAAAATATGAGGATTTGTATGGAAATTGATCGCCAGTTCAGTGGGGGAACTAATAACAGCAGGCAGAGCAGTGAAATCAAGATAAATAGTGCTTCTTATAGACTACCAGATCATCAGAGTCTGGCGAAAGCGACATCATCCCTTCACGCTTAAACGCGTCAAGGGATATATCTCATGACATAATGTTTCAATACGGGAATCCCCTTGCAGGCGTAAACAAGATGGCTGGGAATTCGCAGCGATTTTGTCAATTTGAAAATGGAAACGATCTCTTCCAATAAAGAACAATAGGTTTGGAAACGAAAAATGATAATGGAAAACAAAGTTAATTAAGTGTGAGAATTGGAGAAATTAGTGGAGCTCGTTTCTCTTCTTTGTCATATAACGATTCCGCTGTTACAAAGAGGTGAAATATTTATTGAAACAAATGAAATACCTGTGCGCGAAATAAGTTAAACTCGTTTCTCTTGACAAGTACGAGGTGAAATATGGGTCAAATATTTTTTCATACTTTCCTTTTAATCGGCAAAGTTTGAATGTATTAGGTAGCATTGAGTGGAACCTGTTTGAGCACGTGTTTTATGTAAGACACGTACCGTTACCTAAACCACTACCACAAGGTTAACAGTAGTCTGACTGTGTCATATAAGTATGGAACGTTGACCACGCGGTAGTAATGTTGATAGTAAAGTGTGACACGCTTCAGTCTTATTTACCTTGTGTGACATAATCATGAAGTCACGGCTGCATCAGGACATAACCGGAACCGGAAGCTTAAGGTAACCTTTAAGAGAAAATCGGAAGTATACCCAGGACTGTGTTGGTTGAGACAAAACCGGATGACTAGTTACGGAGAAAAAAAAACCAAAAAACCAAAGAAAAAGCCAAATTTATAAACCGGCGACAGCCGGCTAACAAGTAAAATCACGAAAATATCCCTTGTTTATTTAACACACGATAGGGGAACTTCAATTTATTTTAAGTTGAGATTCAAATACATTTAATTATTTGCCATTAAATGTAAATTAAAGAATCGTTGAAAAGAACTAGATCATAGACAGACTGCAGCGAACAGGATATCATTTAAGCTGAATAATTCTATTGCAGGAGGCACACCATCACCCTCAGCCATATCTCCACCCCCCGGAACACCATTTCCTCCTGGGAACACCGGTAAGAGGATACATTAATAACTGCTAAAAGGGGTAGGCTGAAGGGATGTCACGTGACCTGGTTGTTGGGGCTTTAGACTAGTAGTACGTAGTGATAGGTTCACGTTTCGTTATGTGAACACAAGACGGATATTTGTCAGAGCGCTCCAGAGTTCAATATCTAGACTTTTCCTATGTAAATAGCCAGCTCATCGTCTTACTAGATGGCATTTTTGGAACGTTTTTGTTTAATCTATTGTTTTTGTTTCTTTTCTTACGTGGATAAATTATGTTATGAAAGTTACAGGCGCTGCACACTCTACAGAATACCTTCGTACAGCAATGCCGCCTTAAACACGAAACGGTGAAAGGGGAAGATTGCCTAGAAAACGACTTTGTGCGCTTATGGAATCAACAAAAGACACCTATGGCTAATAGTTTGCGTACACCTTACGAATTGTACTGTATACCCCAAAGCCTTTTCTCAAAAGATGGTTGTTGCTAAGATAGAAAGGATACAGGAGTGTTTTTAGCTAATGAACTGGTCGTGGAAAAATTGAGACAAATATATGTTTTTGTTCCCATCCGCCAAATAGTTAGGATTGTAAGAGAAGCAAGACGTAGCAGTTATATTTTCGCTCAGGACTGGCTTTGGCTGAGACGTCATAATTATGTTAGAATATTAGGATCAATAAATTTTAACGACCAGTTTTTTTTCTATAGTTTTCAGCTGCTCCTTTGATAATGATTTGTGTGGATTTGTTCAATCAAGAAACGACACATTTGACTGGACTCAGAACTCAGGATCAACGACCTCGTCTCAAACTGGACCATCTGCGGACGTCTCTGGAAACGGTAAATAAACTCATATGCAGTCAAAACTTCGACCACAAAACAGTGGCCTATATTTAGAAATCTCCTTCTATTCCCCTTTTATTGTTTGCGAAAAAAAAAAACAACAACGAACAAACAAAAAGTAAGCAAAACAACAAAAGAACAAAATTAAAGAGGAATACATTGACCTTAAGTGAGTGTTTTTGGTCGTACAGAAGAACAGCATCGTATTGAAATGGACCCACAGTTAAACGCCCCATACATTAAAAACAAGATCACCATGACAAGGTTCTGCCTGCTGTCAGCTCCTTTACATCATGCAAGGTTGAGAGCTAATATGGAGGAGGAAGGGATTATTGGCCAAGGGGGAAAAGACCAGGAGAATTTTAGATCTGCAAGCGTTAGCTCACTGAAATAAGTATAAAGCGGGCTGAAAAAGCAAACCTCGTTTACTGGAAAATGACAACATTGTTACGAATTTAAACAAGTTCTAATCATTCAACTTCGTGTAATTAGCGCTTATAACTGAGGAATAAACTCCACGCATATGTCAGTGGGAATGTTGGACTTCGGGTCTTTGAGAAACTGAAAAACACTGTAAAACGGGCCTCTTTGTCCCAAGTGATCATATCTATCGATATCCTACCGCGGCTCTGTCATTTTATTTCAAAGTATTTCTTGGTTAAAATGTTAAAATTGAGACAGATAAACACTTGTCGGACGGCAAACCTTCCACACGAGAGTCAATTGTCGGGCGTTTGTTGTTGTTGTAGGGAAATATGTGTACATCGAAACATCTTCGCCCAGAGTGCAAGGAGACAACGCAAAGCTTGTGAAAAGCGGTCTGTCATTCAGCACAACAAAATGTCTGTCCTTCTACTATCACATGTACGGCAGCTCAATGGGAATGCTCAATGTTTATGTTGGAAACACCAAGATATTCACAAAGTCTGGAAACCAAGGAAATAGCTGGCACAAGGCAGCGGTTGCCATAATCCCTGACCCTGGCGCATCAACGGTAAGGGACTGTTTTAGTTGTCAGACATTGGCAATTTTCCCATTCCGTTACTACATTGTGCGACAATGAAATATTTTGTCGAATTTTCTTTTGAAAAAATTAATGAAAGGTAGCAGAAAGTCAATTCAAGGATTTCGTGGTTGATTCCTCAGTTGTCCTAATCACCTTCAGGGCGGTGAACGGAACCTTGTAACCTATGGTGCGTGAACATACAATACGTCATTAAGAAAAATATAAGCAATCTGTATTTAACGAACTCTTTTTCTTTGTGGATGTCCATATTCAAGTCATTGGAACAATACCCTTATGATATTTTTTTTATTCTTTTGCTTTTGTCTGCAGCTTGTATTTGAGGGAATACGTGGAAGCAGTTTCACTGGAGATGCAGCTATAGATAACGTGAAACTAACGGAATGTGGTATGTCATTCAACTCCTTATATCGCGTATTGTGACGACAGTTTTTCCTGTGACGGTAGATTGTTCCTAGTCGAGCGCACTAACGGGAAATGAAGGCTTTCGCAGAACTTCTCGGGAACTTGTGTGTCAACAACGGAGGAAATTAATTCTGAGCAACTCACTCACAGCGGAATGAAGCTGACGTCACTGACTTCTAGGTACATGGGATCTAGCTAACTGGAACTTGTCGGGAGCAAGACAACGTCAGTCCTCAAACCAGCACGAGTTTATTTTCTCACTGAGCTACTAAGCACAGATGTAACCGAAGATGTAACCAAAGATGCAACCGATTTACAGTGCACAAGATACCTGCTTTTGTTATATAGACAAGAGTGTTTTCGAGGAAAATCGACCACTCGTAAAGTTCATACGAAACTACATCTGGGACTCGAGTGGCGTATTTTCCATATCCTCACTGGTGAGGATATCGATTACGTCATTTCCAGCTCTTACACTGTTGTTTGTGCAAAAATACTCTTGTCCATATAATAAAAAGAAAATTACAGGGTGGCTTTGATCGAGAAAGTGATCAAAACAATATTTTACTCACTTGCTGCGCTCTTTCGTAAACTATTGTTTTTACCACTCGAAACATGTATTCAAAACTAAAACGTGTTGTCGTCTTTCTTAACTGCGTGATTTCGTTGCTGCTTGCAAGAAACTTTGGTAGTTATGAGAAAACAATGACTAAGCGATTTCCAATGTTCGGAAGTGTTTGATGGTGCAATCAGACGTGTCGTAAACAGAAATGTTGCTTAAGGTGGCTTACTACAGTTTTCAGAAGAGAAAGATAACCTTTTTAAAACTTAAGTTTAAAGCCAGCAGGAGTTTTATTTTGGGTTATTTGTTGCTACAACTGTTAAAAGAAATGATATTAACCCTCATTATCCTGGAAAAGAAATACGAGAAGCTCAGAAAATATCAAATATAACAGACCGAGTGCTAGGAGGGGACTGGACTTTTTAAGGCTTTTTTCTCAAAATCTAGCCGTACGACCCTACCTCAATTTTTCAGGATTTGAAAAGTGGCTACAAATAAACAGCTATGAAAAAGAAAATGAAAATCTGTAAGGCAGAATTTTTGCTAATGAAGAAAATGTTGAATTTTCGCTTTTTTGAGAATTACTAGAAATCTCTCGTACAGATTTTGCTAATATTTTGTCTACAGGTGAAACTTACTACTACGAATTGATTCTGAATTTTTTACTGTGGGTTATACGGTCAGTTTTCGTGTGTCAAAAAGTCGATTTGCGATTTTTTTGCGACCTCCTTCGTGAGCAAAACTGAGCATGCGTGCAACTTAAGCGCGCGCTGAAATAACGCAATATGGTGCGTGCGATAAACACAAGAATTTTTACAACGACTTTTTTACTTGAGGTTTTTGTCAAGGTTTAACAGGTATTTTATACCGGTAGTGCTCACCAACTTCGTCGAGACTTCGTCCATTGATGATAAAGGATATTAATAGTACACCACGAGCGATTTCTACAATCCAGATTTCAGAGGTGTTTTCAGCTTTTTCTCGATGATGGCGTCGAGTATTGCACGCGCGAAAAAAATGGCGTCAGAGAGAATTTCTCAGCGCGCGCAATTGTGTCTCAGAAAAACTGTAGTTAGCCAGCTTAAAATAACTTAATTTCATGTGAAGGGTATTGTTTAAGTATTTCCTTATAGGACAGTACTTTTCCGTAACTGTGTCAGAACGGTTTAGCGTGACGTCCAAAGTATAAATGCACAAAGTACACGTATAGCTCCACGTATGCGGTTATGAATACATTGTAGTTTACAGAATAAATACATAAACCGAAGCCTTTTGTTAAGAATTCTCATGGAGGGTTAGTAAGAATACTGAACAAAACCCAGTAAACTGAATCAGATAAAAAGGCTAAGAACGTACTGGCGGCCGTTTCTTGACTACATAAACAGTCTAAATAATGCGATTTACTATACTTTTTAGCTAAGATTAAATTAAAGCCTACTGCTAGCGTCCACACAAACACATACGGTAACTGATCAAATATTCTTTTCATAAAAACAAGCTATTGTGCATATGATTATAGCAAGACTACGGCATCTTTATCGATAAATACCCAAATTTATGTCTATCTCAAAACACAAGTAACATCATCCCTAACAGTCGTCCTTCCTTAAATCTCGACGTCCGCGTCGAGTTAAATAAGATAGATAAGTCTGGAAAGGTATTTTAACTAACCTGGACGAAAACAAAAGTCCCTTAATATTGCTGAATATGGGAATGAATAAATGCGCCTAAATCAGTCTCAATCTAATGTTGACTCGTTACATTTTCCCCTCCTTAAGCTCGACGTCCGTTTCAATAACGTTTATGAATGGCTCTTGATGACTTCCTCTTGAAAAACATCGGTGCACTACGGGATTAATGCGTTCAAATATCTGGAAATTATCGTACATAAACTTTTATGCCTCAAGGTTCTTCCGCTAACTAACTCTGTACCTATTCTAATTTTGATTGCTACAACAGGTAGTTTTCTAGCGATCGTTTCCAGTATTATTAGGGCTATCACTTTCTTGGTTTTGCTTTTGTGGTTGTTGCTAAAGTTGTTGTTGTTATTGCTAATTCTTGCTGATTTTTTATGTTTCATGAAGAAGAGATTAAAAAAAGCCAAGTACTTTAATAGTGAAACATCTTTGTTTTCTCCTCTTTAAAGGGATGACGCCAACTGAGTCAGCTTCTAGATCGCTTTCCATTCCTGGTAAGAATGAATCCCTTTTATCCGTTTTTCTTTTTTAATTTATTTTCTTTAATTTATGGCGCTCTAAATTGAGTATACGTAAAACTGCATAGAATATCAGCTTTTTAACAAGGAATAAGGATCAGCTTAAATGATTTGAATGATTTGAATAATACTGTGTTTCAAAACTTTTGAAGCTGTTGTTCAGTTATTTGAACCGTCAAATAAGTCAAGAGGGAACATTCATTCAATTTCTAAACAACTGAGCCACCAGAATACCACTCATAAGAATGGGAAGAACGTACAAATCATAAACAGTAGCAAATGAAATAAAATCTTGTCTGTCCCAAATAAGTTTTTTTTAGGTATCACCAAACGAAAGCATTCTCAATCTTGCTTTCTCTGCTCCCTAGTTCTAACCCGCTAGTCTTCAAGGCTTCACCTGCTCTTTG